>PVJC01001423.1:0-23767 GCA_004026665.1 Murina feae
CCTGACACCAACCGCCACCATGCCATCTCCCTCCCGCCCACCCCCACATCTTGCTCACCCTGCCGCTGGCACTGCACTGGCCTCCAGGGCTGCCAGCCGCCATCTTGCCTGAGCTAATTTGTATACAGCCATTCTGATTGGCTGGTGGGCGTGGCTTACCCCGTCCCGAAGAAACGGTTAATTTTAATATTTTGCTTTTATTAGTTAAGATATATATATATTCCTAAGCAACCATTCTACTGTTCAACCAGTAGTTGTGACACACACTCACCATCAGGAGGCAGACACTCAATGCACAGACATGGAAACATGGAACAGACTGATGAATCTCAGAGGGAAGAGGGGAGGGGTGAGGGCAGGTAGAGATTAATCAAAGATCTTATATGCATACTGGAGGCCTGGTTCACAGATTCATGCACCAGTGGGGTCCCTCAGCCTGGCCTGTGGGGATCAGGCCAAAACCAGCTGTCCAACATCCCTGAAGAGGTCCCAGGTTGCAAAAGGGCTGAGGCCAGGCTGAGGGTCCCCACTGGTGCCCAAATCCATGCACTGGGCCTCTAGTCTAATCTAATAAAAGAGTAATATGCTAATTGTGTAACTCTGCTACATCCCAAGCCATGCCCACCAGCCAATCAGAGCAACTATATGCAAATTAACCCAACCAAGATGGCGTCCGGCAGCCACAGAGCTAGAGCAAACAGGAGGTTTCATTGCCCCAGTGATGGAGGAAGCTGCCTGCCTAGGCCGGCTGTGGCCTCTGCTCAAGACAATGAACTTTCAATTACAGAAGATAAATAAACATCAAATATCTGCTTCCAGCCAGTCTTGCTAGGAGCTTGGGTGGCTGGGGGCTGTGGCCAGCCTGCAAACAGCCATGAGCCCCTCACCCAGGATGGCCCCACCCTCATGGGGTGAGGGTCCCTGCTGGAGGGCTTGGCCATCCTGAAAATGGCCCTCAGCCCTTTACCCAGGCTGGCCAGCCACCCCAGTGGAGACCCCCACCCTGAAGGGTCTGTGGCCAGCCTACAAACAGCCATCATCCATTCACCCAAGCTGACCAGGCATCCCAGCAAGACCCCACTCCCTGAAGGGGATGTGGCCAGCCTGAAAACGGCCCTCAGCCCCTCACCCCGGCTTGCCAGGCACCCCAGCAGGGACCCCTACCCTGAAGGGGGTGTGGCCAGTCTGAAAACAACCCTCAGCCCCTCACCCAGGCTGGCCAGGAACTCCAATGGGACCCCCACCCTGATTCGGGACACCCTTTCAGGACAAATCAGCCAGCCCCCACCCATGCACCAGGCCTCTATCCTATATAATAAAAGGATAATATGCAAATTTACCCTAACAGCAGTATGACTGGTCACTATGACACACACTGACCACCAGGGGGCAGACGCTCAATGCAGGAGCTTCCCCCCGGTGGTCAGTGTACTCCCACAGGAGGAGCTCTCCTCAGGCACAAGCCAGGCTGATGGCTGCCAGTACAGTGGTGGTGGTGGGAGCCTCTCCTGCCCCCTCAGCAGTGCTAAGGATGTCCGACTGCAGCTTAGGCCTGCTCCCTGCTGGCAAGTAGATATCCCCCGAGGGCTCCCAAGCTGCCAGAGGGATGTCTGACTGCCAGCTTAGGCCTGATCCCCCGGGGAGCATGTCTAAGCCAGCAGGTGGACATCCCCTGTGGGGTCCCAGACTGCGAGAGGCCACAGACCGGGCAAGGGACCTCCCCGAGTACACAAATTTTTGTGCACCGGGCCTCTAATATGATATAAAACAGGGAAATAAATGTGATAATAGAAATCAGCCATAACAGATATCTGCACACATGCTACTTCATTCTATTGCCATTGAAGTTGGACTTTAAACCTTCTTCTGATTCAGATCCTAAAACTTATTCTGAACCATTTTTGGCCTTTGGCAGTTTTGAGAAGCAAACAGTGACAGAATCTGTGCAATCTGTGTGCACAGCCTTCCTTTAGCATGTTTACACCAAGCAGAAGTGTGAAACATTTTAAGGAATAATGGAGCTTTGTCTGAATTGCATGTTTGATTATACACAGTGTTGTCCCTTCATCAAATTACATATTTCTAGCAGTTGTCGCCTAAGAGTTAGCCTAAGACTTTTGAAAAATGCATGCAGAGCAACAGAGTAGTGATTCAGAATGCAGGGATCAGCGGCAGCAGCTTCTGCCAGCTTTGAAAATTTTATTATCTGATCCAGCTCTGCCTGTAATTAGTATCACCTGGGGAGCTTTTAAATCACTCAATGCCCAGGCTATCTACCCAACCAATTAAATTCCATCTCTGGGAGGCAGAACCCGGGCATGAGGATTTGAGGGAAAAGGAGTCAACTTTTTATTTGGAAATACAGACAGTTCCCAACTTAGGATGGTTTAACTTAATGATTTTTTTTACTTTTCGATAGTGAGAAAGTGATATGCAGAAGCCAGGCTTTGAATTTTGAAGTTTGATCTTTTCCCGAACTAGCCATGTGAAGTCCAATACTCTCTCAGAATGCTGGGCAGTGGCAGGAGTTGCAGCTCCCAGTCAGCCAAGCTGTCACCCGGGTAAGCAACCCATGCCCTGCAATGCACTGTGTAGCCAGAGCTTTTGTTTTAGTTCAATGCTTCAAACATTTTCCAGACCCAGAATGCTTTCAGCTGTGCACATTAATGAGGATCCATACAATACTCTGTATTCCTTTCAGTACAGTATCAATAAATTACATGAGATAGTCAACACTTGATTGTAAAATAGGATGTGTGCTAGATGATTTTGCCCAACTGTCAGCTAATGCAAGTGTGCTGATCTGTTTAATGTAGGTTAGGTAGGTTAGGTGGATTAAGTGCATTTTTTACTTACAGTATGTTCAACTTACAGTTTATCAGGTCATAACCCCATTGTAAGCTGAGGAAGATCTATAATTTGAAATTCATAAAATGTAATGAACATAAAAATAATACAAAGAACCCCTTTCTTTTTGTCAAGAGCCACCTAGATGTTTTCCTGTGAACCATTTGAGGGTATTACATATATAATGGCCCTTTACCTTGTGCATACCTCCATTTCAGTGAGTATTTCCTAAGAATAGGGATATTCTCTTATGTAATCATGGTACAGCAAACAATTTCACACATTTATATTAATACTTAACAGTATTTAATTTATCACCATACCCAGTTTTGTCAATAGATCAAGTGATGTCCTTTACAGCACTTTTCTACATCTGATTCAGGATCCAATCTGATTCAGGGTCAGAAACCACATTTAGTTGACATTTCTCTTTCTCCTTGTTTAATCTGTATGTGGACTTTCCTTATCTTTCATGATACTGACATTTCTGAAGAATATCATTCCTCCATTTTCAAAAGCTAGAATGCTCCTCATGGTTGGATGCAATGATGCTCTTTCAGCTGGAGCACTGAAATGGCAGCGCATCCTTTCCAAGACACCATGTCTGGACGCGCACAATGTTCACCTTTTCTCACTGATCCTAATTTGAGCACCTAGTATTGCCCAATTTCTCCCTAGCTACTATTAAACAGTCGGAGGGACCTATAAGACCAAGGGAGGAGGAACTAAGATGGCGGCATAGGTAAACACCTGCACTTGCTGCCTCACACAACCACATCAAACTACAACTAAAACACAAAACAGATATCATCCAGAACCATGGGAAGGCTGGCCGAGTAGAAGTTCTACAACTAGAAGGAGAGAGAAAGTGCATTGAGACTGGTAGGAGGTGTGGAGGTACGGATGAATGCATGAAATGGGCTGGCAACTGGGTGAGCTATTATCTTTTTCAATCTGGAGGGAGATACAAGCTCCCAATTGCTCTGAACTCCATCCAGTTCAGGGCAAGACTCTGGGGACCCAGACTCATACAGGAAGAAACAGGACTGTCTCACATCGGGCCAGAACAGGAGAGCGGCTTTCTCTCATAGGTGCTTACAGCAATCGTTGTTCCTGCATGGGGCCACGGGATAGAGAGACCCAGGGACCTCTCTGGGGCAGGGCTGACTGGCAGCCATTGCTGTTTGCTTCACCCTGGTGATTCCCTGAGACCCCCACCCCATCCAATTTCGACCCCACCCAAGCTGTGCAGAGCAGCTTTTGCATATGAATGGCCTATCCTTTTGCAATCTAAAACCCAACAAATAGCAGCTGGGTCAGAGAGCCCCAGAGTTTCCAAAAGAAGGCCTAAGGCTCCACAGCAGCCTGCATTGCTTCACAGCTGGGCCTCATCTGGGCACTTTCAAACTCTAAACAAAGAGAAGGAATCTGAAGATCTCTCCTGTATCTCCTGCTGGTGGCCTCAAGCAGTGGCTGACTTTGCACCTCTTTGGAGATGCAGTGTACCCAGTGGTCAGTGTGAGACCATACCAAATTATAACTCCTCACATCCATAAGTGACACACTTAAGGGGCAGACTCAGTGAGCACCAAAGCCCCACTGAAGCAAGTCCTGCCCCATAAGGATGTCTCCACACGGCAGTTCTCCATTTGTAGACACAGTCGGTTCTCACAGCCAATTGGCCTGGAGGTCAAGTCCTCCCAGTGATCCGCAAAGGGGTGCACCAAGAGTGTCCACCTTTAGGTAATTAGGGAGACTGAGACACAGGGCCATATAAGACACCCAGCACAGAAAGCCACTTTATCAACACAGGAAAGCAGCCAAAATGCGGAAACAAAGAAACAGGTCACAAATGAAAGAAATGGAGGAAAGCAAACTACTGGATATAGAGTTCAAAATCACAGTTATAAGGTTACTCAAGAATCTTCTAAAAACCTTCGAGAAATTTAGTGAGACCCTCAAGGATATGAAAAAGGTCCAATTAGAAATTAAGCATATACTGACTGGAATAAAAAATAATATACAAAGATCCAACAGCAGACTAGAGGATCCCAAGAATCAAGTAAAAAATTTTAACTATAAAGAAGCAAAAAACACCCAACCAGAAAAGCAAAAAGAAAAGACTCCAAAAACATGAAGATAGTGTAAGGCGCTTCTCAAAAGTTTACCATCTGTTAATGATTTTTGCCGGAAACAATCTCTACCATGACAATTGAGAAATGATTTTCCAACTCGGCATTCCTTCCATAGTTACCAGCCAGCCCTCCAAATCCTTCATAAGAAAGAGCTATCCCTTTTTTACCTGTGTATTACATTTATTATAATAATCTACTTATTATTGATATGGACTCATATATTTCCTTTTTTTAATTTATAATTTATCACGATACTTATTTGGGTGTGCAAAGAATTCCAGATGTGGCCAGTAAGAGTCTCTTCATGACTCCTATGTCCTTGTGACATGTCCCCATTCATTTTTATGAACACATTTTTTTATCCTCACCTGAGGATGTGTATATTGATCTGAGAGAGAGAAAAAGGGGGAAAGAGAAATAGAGAGAAACATCGATTGGTTGCTTCCGGTAAGCATCCGGAGGGGTTGAGGGGTAGGAATTGAGCCAGAAACCTAGGCATGTGCCCTGACTGAGAATCGAACCTGCAACCTTTTGGTGTACAGGTTGATACTCCAACCAACTGAGCCACCTGACCAGGGCTTGTGAACACTTTCATGCTTATGTTGTACCTATGTTGTCCCATCCCTGAAACTCGTCATTTTTCCAGGAAATGGTGCCTTTGATGGAAAATGGTAGTAGAGATCAAGATTGAGGTGCTAAGTATGCTTATAGCTAGTGGAGTGTTTTTGGTTCTTAGCCCTCTTAGCAGACAGAACTAGGAAATATATGCATGTATATATACATATGCACATAAATACATAAAATATGCACACTCACATGCATATACATATATAAATGTACATATAAATGTGAACATATACATAATTTCAAGATCATAAATTCACATTACCTCAAATTCAAATCTGTCACCTCAGGGTTCTATGCTGCCTTCCGCATTCAATAGTTGTATGTCTCTTTTTCCACAGTGAGATCCCTGGCTCCCAACATCAACTTCAGGGAACAACCACTTTGGAAAAACATTTGGCATGCCTACTACAATACATACATATACTCATGCCCTAGCAATTCTACCCTTGGCATATCCCCAGCTTAAGTGAGGACTTATGTCCACCAAAAACATACAAGAATGTTTATAGCAGTCAAAAACTGGAAAGAACCCAAAAGTCAATAAATACTAGAAAAAGTAAATAAACTGTGTTGGTATAATACTAAATTGCTATGAAAAAGAATGAACACTGTGAACATATTTTATGGAAATAAAGTTAAATAAAAGATGCCCAATGCAAAAGAGTATGTATAGTATTATTCCATTTATATGAAATTCAATAACAAGCAAAACTATGGAGCTAGATAGCAGAGTAATTAGTGGAATTACTAGGCTTGTGGGGATGGGGTAATGACTTTGAGAAGCCTGGAAGGAGCCTGCTGGGGTACTGGAATGGTCTATATCTTATTTGGGCAGTAGTAACACAGGTATAATACAAATATAAAAATCTAGCTATAAACTTACTATATATAAGTAATATCCTAATTTTAAAATATTTCAATATAGCTACAAATCAGGTTGCCAATGCAATTAACTCAACTGCAATGACCTAATCAACCCTATTTCAAGTGTTCAGGAAATGACAGCTACATCAGAACTCAACCATCTGCCTAGTCGCTATTGCTTTTCTGTCGTAAGACACAGCCAGTGTCAGTGAAGACAGGAAAATGGCACATGCTAGCATTTAACAATGCAGTGTGGGCTTAGTGTCAGGGGGTAGTTTGTGTTGAGTCGAATTGGATACTCTTTTATACCTCCCTTCCCACCCCCATGCCAAGGATTACACAATCCAAACCCTTAATAGCTTATGCCTTGTGTATAATGTCACACGATTATGGGTGTCTTCTCAGATTGATTGCTGATAACTCAAAAAAGTCGGCTCTGGGAATCCTAAATACTCACAGACAGGGAGGGCAGGCATGTTGTGAGGGCTTCAGGAGAAGGGAGGAACGAAGGCCACAACCCCCAGAATGGCCCTTTGGCCTCCCTCCTCTCAGTGTCTGCCCTGTTGTCCAGGCAGAGCCCAAAGGTGAGAGGTAAGACCTTTCCTCACTTGATTGAGAAATCTTTCTTTTGATCAGGGCTCAAAAATAAGAGATGAGAGAAGGTGTACTGCAGTGATTCTCTAACTTTAAATGCACTACCTGGGGGGCCTGCTGCTAGATCCCATCCCAGAGTTTCCAATTCAGCCAGGCTGAACCTACATATCTGACCAGCTACCAGGATGCTGATGCTGCTGGTCCTAAGACCACACTGGTGTAAGGGAAGAATTTGGAATCAGATCATCGAAGTTCAAGTGCTGAACTCTACATAATAGCTTACAAACTTGAGCAAGCAACTTAATCTCTCTGAGCCTATTTCCCTCATCTGTATAAGAAAGGTAATATGTGTCCTGCTTGCCTTATAGGATTGGCATTTATATTATGAGTTCATTTGTGAGGTTTATTATTGAAGTATAATTGACTTACAAAATTATATTAGTTTTAGGTGTACAACATAGTGATTTGATATTTATATACATTACAAAAATGATCACCACACAAAGTTATGATTGTGACCATACAAACTTATTACAATACTAGAGGCCTGGTGCACAGATTCATGCACTGGTGGGATCCCTCAACATGGCCTGCAGGTATCGGACCGAAACCAGCAGTCCAAAACCACCTGCCATTCCTGCTCATCCTGGACCTGGTATGGTCTCTGGGCTACAGCAGCCAGCTAAGAGCCCTATGTCTGGTGCCCATCAAGTCAGCTGAGCAGCACTCCCACTGTGGAAGCGTATTGACCACCAGGGTGGCAGCTCCTGAGTTGAGTGTCTGCTCCTGGTGGTCAGTGTGCATCATAGCTTAAGCTTTTATATATATACTAGGGGCCCGGTGCACAAAAATTTGTGCACTCGGGGGGTGGGGGACCCTCAGCCCAGCCTATGCCCTCTTGCAGTCTGGGACACCTCGAGGGGGGGATGTCCACCTGCTGGCATGCCTGGCCAGCCTGGGTGAGGGGCTGAGAGCCATTTTCAGGCTGCCCACAGCCCCTTCAGGGTTCATGCACTGGGGGGTGGGAAGGCTGGTGAGTGCAGGCCTGGACGTTTCCCACCGGAGGGCCCACAATTGCACACGCCTGGTGGGCCCACACCACTAAGGGGACACACCTGCTGCAGAGTTGGGTGGCGAGCCAGGGGCGGATGCTGGTGCAGGATCCCTCGGTGGGGCCCTGCTGCTGAGCAAACACACCAGGGGTGGAGCTGGGCAGTGAACTGACTTCGGCTTCTCCGCACTGTGCAGCAGATGCTCCCGCACGCCCTGTGGAGGCCCCTGTGGGGCGGATGAAGGTAGCAGACCCTGGACACCCGTTCCTGGACACCCTGCGGAGGCCCCCAGGACAGAGCCAGGCAGTAGACCCAGGACAGGCATTCCTGGATGTCCCGCAGAGGCCCCCAGGGGGCAAAGCCAGGCAGCAGACCCAGGACGGCTGCTTCTGCACACCCTGCAGAGGCCCCGTGCTCCTGCATGCCCCGGGGAAGCCCCCAGGGGGTGGAGCCAGGCAGTGGACCCAGGACAGGCGCTCCTGGATACTCCTTGGAGGCTCCTGGGGGCGGAGCTAGGCAGCAGACCCAGGACAGTTGCTCCTGGATGCCCGAGGAGTTCCCAGGCCAGACCTCCCCCTCCCACTGAGCTGACACACCTGGCACAGCTATGCTGGCCAGCCGTGGAGGCTCCCAGTGCAGAGCCGCCCTGCCAGCCTCCATCTTGGCTGGGTTAATTTGCATACATCCACTCTGATTGGCTGGTGGGTGTGGCCGTGAGCAGAGGCTCAGCCAGCCTAGGCAGGCAGTTGCAACAGAAGCCTCTGGTTTGCTCTAGCTCCATGGCTGTTGGCCTCCATCTTGGCTGGGCTAATTTGCATATAGCCACTCTGATTGGCTGGTGGTAACGGTCAATTTGTATGTTTCTCTTTTATTATATATATATACACACTAGAGGCCAGGTGCACAAAAATCTGTGCATTCGCTGGGGGGGGGGGGGGAACGTCCCTCAGCCTGGCCCGTGCTCTCTTGCAGTCTGGGACCCCTCAGGGAATGTCCACCTGCAGGCTGGCACTCAGACATCCCTCTTGCAGCCCGGGAGCCCTTGGGGAATGTCCACTTGCCAGTGGGGAGCAGGCCTACGCTGCAGTCGGACATCCTTAGTGCTGCTGAGGAGGTGGGAGATGCTCCCGCCACCACCACTGTGCTGGTAGCCGTCAGTCTAGCTTGTGGCTGAGCAGAGCTCCTCCTGTGGGAGCGCACTGACCACCAGGGGGCAGCTCCTGCATTGAGCGTCTGCCCCCTGGTGGTCAGTGTGTGTCATAGTGACCAGTCATTCCCAAGCATACTGCTGTTAGGATCAATTTGTATATTACCCTTTTATTATATAGGATAGAGGCCTGGTGCATGGGTGTAGGCCAGCTGGTTTGCCCTGAAGGGTGTCCCGGATCAGGGTGGGGATACTGCTGAGGTGCCTGGCCAGTCTGGGTAAGGGGCTGATGGCTGTTTGCAGGCTGGCCACTCCCCCCTGGCTACCCAAGCTCCCAGACTCTCCTTTTTTTGAAGATATCTGGGATTTATTTATCTTCTGTAATTGAAACTTAGTAGCCTTGAGCAGAGCCCCTGGCAACCCAGGCTGCCAGCTCCTCCTTGAGCGGAGGCCAGAATGACTAGAAGCAGGTATCTAGGATTTATTTATCTTCAATAATTAAAACTTTGTAGCCTTCAGTGGAGCCCAGGGTCACCTAGAGCAGGTGGGAAGCTTGGCTTCCTCCATCGCCAGGGGCAACCCAAGCCTCCTGCTCACTCCAGCTCCATGGCTGCCACCATTTTAGTTGGGTTAATTTGCATAGTTGCTCTGATTTGCTGGTGGGCGTGACCTGTGGGTGTAGCAGAGTAATGGAGTGATGGTTAATTTGGATCTTTCTCTTTTATTAGTGTAGGTAGATTATTGACTATATTATCTATTCATTTGTGTTTTGAAAACCATCAATTATTAAACAGGTGTTCTTCACTTATTTGTGCCAGGAACTCTCTTGGAAGTTAATGGGTACCTTCATAGAATATTGTTTTTAAATTCATAAAATAAGATACAGAAGAGTACAAAGGAAACAGATTATATTGAAATATAATTATCAATATATTTTTCTAAAACAAATTTGCAATATAGTAGCATGTGCTTCTTTATCATTAAAATAAGAGATCTCTTAGAGGACCTAATAATCATAGTAATTGTTATATATAGTGATGAGATTATTTATTTGTTTGTTTGTTAATGGAACCAAAGTTTATTGGGAGAAGCCAGACCTGGAAAAGATGCACCTAGGATTTCAGGAGTAGCATGTCCATGTTATAGTCAAGAGTAGTTTAGTATCCAAGCTAATTAAAGTCTAGTAGTCCATTGGTGGAGGCCCACATGACCATAAGCCACATAGGCATAGGGAATGTGCTCCCCCACAATAGGTATCCATTGTGCACTATGCCAGGGGAGAAGGAGAGGGAGCACATGCTTGTTTGTAATATGTTTATCTTGCTGCCGTATGATTGGTTATTTGCACTCTGTCTGTCTTAGTAATATTCATACATTTTAAAATTTATGCCTCTCATGCACACCATTCCTTCCCACTCCAGTTGGGGTGTCTTAGTAACTCCACCAAGCTGGGTTCCTGGTTTCACTTCCTCCCCCCATGGTCCCACCGCTATCTACCTAACTTTTTCTGTCTCATTTCCCTTTCTGATTTGGAGACCCCACCTGCTGTTGGGATTGGGGGGTGACAACTGCTCTGGCTACTTCCAGCTGAAGAGGAACATGGCAAGGGGTGTTGGGGCTCCATCAGAGGTGGACAATCTAAGGGACCATGGAAGATGGGAGGATGTCATTCAGAATTTCATTTCCATGACCATCTGTAGTTTGATGGATTCTAGCTGAGAGAGGATGAAAAGAGTTAGACAATTGAGTATACAAGGGCCAAACAATAATGTGAGGAATAGGTAGTAAACCCTGGATTTGGGCCTAAATTTTATGAGATTGAGAATGTGATATTTGTTCCCTTAACTACATAGTCTGCTTAAGAACACCTTGTGTTCTCGTATGCATTTAAAAAGGGTTGTTGACATATATATAGTAGGAAGGGCCATTCTATGACCAATTACCATGTGAACCAGTGAATTTAGTGACCTTTGTATATTTTGGTCTGCAGGTGGTTAAACTGATATAAATCCTGAGCTAGGTCCTGACTTAAAAAATGGGAGCTCTCTCTAAAGCCATGGAGTAAAACAGTCCAACTGATCATGGGGGACCCTACTGGCATTTGCTGAGTATTTGTCTCCAAACTGCTAGGTTATATCGCTTCTCTGATGCTGAGAGTATCTGATTCAAAAGAAGCATTACATTCTTCCATGATAAATTAAAGGTTTATGGCCATCCCTGAAAAACATCTATGTACTTTTTAGGGTTATCTGAAAACTTTCCTAAAGTTATCTTAATTTGTCTTATCTTGTATGGAATATGAACCTCTCCTCCTGCCACTGCCTGGAGAAGGCAGATGGTAGTCGGGGAGCCTGGGTGGCTGAGTTCCCCTTGAGGCTTGGTGGGACTAGTCCTTTTGGGGGTCCTAGATAAAGTGAACAAGATGGCTCAGGTGTATTTGGTGGGCCATTAGCCCCATCGCCCCTTTAGGGGTTTCTGGCTGTCTGGTATTGCTTTGGGTCAATGCTGTTAAGAGCAATAGTTTAATTTTGTATTGTTGATACAATTTTTTATTGTTTCTTAAAGCAAAGAAGGCTTGACTACATGTGATCTCAGATCTATATAGTAATGAGTTTTTAAACAATTTTTCAAAGTATTTGAAACATCTTAATGTCATATGAATACATATGTTATTTCTATTGGTGACAAAGTCACAGTACTGCTAGTACTATTGTGGTCTGTTGCTTACATTTATAATAGAAGGAATGCTAAGGTAAAGATGTAATTGACAGACCCTTCCAAGGTGGTAATTTGAAGTGAATAGTTGTGTTCTGTTTCCAGCTTCACTAGCATTCTGAGACTCAGCTGGGTTTGTGCCCATGTGTGAGCTTTTGTTGAAGCTTATAGACTGGGTGGAAAACGGCAGAGCTGCACTCCTCAAGTTGGCATTGTGGTGATGGCCGGTGATGTCGGACCCCTTCACCTTTGACTTCGTTGTGCTGTTCTACTTCCCAAATAACCTCTAAGACCTGCTGAAAGATTGAGAAGCTTGGGATTTGCTAGTACTTCCAAAGGAAGAAACGACACCCAGATCACAGCGACCTGTTTCCTCTAAGGAAGTCACCTTCTTTATTTGACTGTGGAAGCCAGTGGTTGGGTTGTCAACAATAGGCATTAAGATTATGGTGTTAAAAATGTATGAGAAGAAGGGCTTAGATTATACACGATTCCTCTAGGATCTTGGATAAGGGCATGCTGGTGCAGATAGTTTAAGCCAAATATATGTGCCAGGCATTGACAACTAAAACTGGAATAAAAGCCAAATGTCAAACAGAAGTGATTTCCTCACATTGATAGCACTGTGAGGTTGACTTTCAAACAGGCTTTGTCAAAGCCTGACCTTCAGTAAACACACCCACTAACAAGAGTCATGAGTCATCTGCACCTTTTTGTAGGGCAGTGTTGGACACCATTTATAGCCCTGTGACTGCTTAGAGACACATAAATGGGAGGTACAGCTGTTTTCAATATGTCTGACCAGGTTAAGGTTTTTTGGGAGCTGTTTCAGAAGCTAACCTGTGGGCATATGGAATCAGGAGTGTGTTTGTTAAAAATGTGGTATGGCTTTTATATGCTTTGCTGTTATATGGGTAAGGACTCATCTAAACCTTTAGAGGGATGTGTGAGTAACAGTAGTAGACGATAAAAATATTCCGGGTCCCATGTTTTATTTGCTGGAGGCCCTTGCAGCTCTCTTCTATGAAGTATTTCAAATGGTTCTTTACTGGAACTTTTTGTTTCCAGGTAATAACCTCTTGTACAATATTTCCATTAACAGCAATAAAATCTTAGCCAGAACTTACCTCAGTTCTGAGCTTTTGATACTCTGAATGGGATTTTAAGGAGAAGCTGTAAAAAAATGAAAATACATATATCCCTCAGGGTATGTCTGCTTATACTGTGCTCTTTGTATTAATTACAAATTAATTACAAAATCGTAAGCCTTTAAAAACTAATATAAGCACATGGTAAGCAAAATGTAAATAGTAATAAAAAGATAGAAAATAAGAAATAATGGCTCCCTTCTCATCTCACATCCCAACCTACACCCGTTTCTGTCCACAAATGTTAACAGTTTTATTACTTTTTCTAAAATGTATTATTCATGTGCCTGCATGTGTTGTGTATATGCTTTTATATAAAGTATACACAAATGAGATCATACCAAACACACTGTTTTGCATTTTTGTTTCCTTCAAAAATTATCATGGAGTTCTTGCCGTACCCACACACACAGACCTATCTCATTGTTTTTAGGGACCACTGCATGGACATCCACAATGACAATTTACTTAAGCAATTCTCTACTGATGAATATTCAGATTGTTTTAGTTTTTCTACATTTTAAAAAAAAACTTCAGAGAATATCTTGTTATAAATACTTTCATATATTTAGAGAAGAGTATTACTCAAGTAATGTCCTTAGAAGTACTTTATGTATAGGCACATAAAGTTTTAACAACATAACCACTGCCCTCCAATATGATTGAGTCAGTTTATATTCCCACCAACAATGTTATGGCTGCTTGCTTCATATACCTGTTAATTCCGGCAGCATTGAGTCTTTTAAAACACTTGCCAGTCTAGTGGATCAAGAATGTACCATTGTGCCCTGGCAGGTTTGGCTCAGTGGATAGAGTGTCGGCCTGCAGACTGAAGGATCCCGGGTTTGATTCCAGTCAGGGGCATGTACCGGAGTTGCAGGCTCGATCCCCTGTAGGGGGCGTGCAGGAGGCAGCTGGTCAGTGATTCTCTCTCATCATTGATGTTTCTATCTCTCTCTTCCTCTCCTTTCCTCTCTGAAATCAATAAAAAATATCTATTTAAGAAAAAAGAATATACCATTGTGATTTTGATTTACATTTCTTAAATTATAAGCAAGGTAGAGCATCTTTTAATTTACTTATGGAATATTTGTACTTGGCTCTCTGTGAATTGCATAGTTATCATTTCTTGCCTTTCTTTTGATGTTGCCTTTTTCTACTTCTGTGTCCATCACATAGCAAGTTCCTGCTCCCTGGTGAGCACTGTGCTGGGACTAGAGGTCTAATGGCCAGGAAGCACCACTGCCTTTGCCCTTTTGGAGCTTAGAGTGTCCTGGGAGACAGGCATTCATTACAGCAAGTGAGAGAAGAGACAGGCTTGGGCTGGGGGTGGGAGAAAACTGCTGAGGAGCTGAAAGCTAAAGAACAAACAGGAGAAAGACAAACACTATATGATTTCCCTTATATGTGGGATCTAATAAACAAAATAGAAACAGACTCATAGATACAGAGGGAAGGAGGGTTGGAGTGCTGGGTAAAAAATGTAAAGGGATTAAACAAAAACAAAACAAAAAAAAAACAAAATAAAAAAAACAGCAAAAAAATTCACAGACACAGACAATATTATTGTGATTACCACAGAGAAGGAGATGAGGGGAGGCAGGAAAGGGTAAAGGGGGGATAAATGGTGATGGAAGGAGACTCGGCTTGGAGTGGTGAAAACACAGTACAATATATAGATGATGTATTATAGAATTGTACCCCTGAAATCTATATAATTTTATTAAGCAATGTCATCCCAGCAAATTCAATTAAAAAAAATAAAGGGAAAAAAGGAACAAATGGGACTAGAGGCTCAGGGAACTGTGTCTGGAAGAAAGCACAGCATTTTGGAGGGAACATGATGTGTCGGACGAGCTAAAAGAAGGCCAGAGAGCAGAGCACAGAGAAGATAGTGATACAAGATGAGTATGGATCATATCACCTATGGCCCTAGCCTCAGTAATGATTGGGGCTTTTCCCTAGAGAAAGAGAAAGCTATTGAAGGATTTTGAGCTGTAGTTGGTGACCAAATCTGAACTCTGAAAAGATCACTCTTGCTGAAAAGAAGGGAAACAGAAAGACTAAGCTGAAGGTTTTTGAGTTAGTGCTGATAAGCTCTGATAGTAGCTTGGCACTTGATTGTGGTGATGGACAAGGAGAGAAGCAGATGAGTTCAAGAAATATGGAGGAGGACAAACAAAATTTGATGATGGATGGATAGAGGTAACAAGGAAGGGAGGAAGTGTCCGGGATAGTTTCTGGGTTTCTAATTAGATGGTGGTACCATTTACTGAAACAAGAAACACTGATAGATTTAGGGATGAGTTCAGTCATAGACAACACATCTGAGTGAAGCTGACAAGTAGGAAATTAGATACAAAAGTCTGGGAGCAGAGGAAAAATCTGGATTGGAAACATAAATTTGAAAGTCACTGCACACAGTAATTAAAGCCATGAACATAGGTACAATGGCCCATGAATCCCTGAAGAATGCTAATACTTAATAGCCCAGTAGAGAAAGATGAGACAAGAAGGAAAAGCAGAAGACTGAGAGCAGGTGGAAAGTAGGCCAAGTGTGGTGTCCCAGAAACCAGTGAGTGTTTCAAATAGGATGGAGTGGTCAGTAGTGCCACACACTGCTGAAATGGAAATGTCTAGTAAGAGGCAGCCTGAAAAGTTCCTGTTGGATTTAGCAACATGATGGTCTTGGTGACATTAATATGAATTGTTTCAGTGGAATAATGAGAGCAAAGGTCAAACAGGAAATGATTGAGGAATGAATGGGAAATGAGGACATGGGAACACTATACGGCCCACTCTCAGAGAACTGTGGTTTTTGATAGAAAACAGCCCAAACCTATTCTTCCTCAGTTTCTATTCTTGACCCTTCTTTGCCACTCAGTAAGCTGAATTGATTTGATAATTCAATGTTCCATAGCTGTGGTCTCTCAGTAGCCGTGGCAACAAGGGGCAGAGTCTGAAGGGAGGCTGCTTGGAAATTGGAGGTTCTTTCATCCTTGGAGCAGCCTCCATTACAGAATCACTACTGAAACCAAGGTTAAGAAACAAAGAGTCCTGCCCTAACCAGTTTGGCTCAGTGGATAGAATGTTGACTTGCAGACTGCAGGGTTCTGGGTTCGATTCTGGTCAAGGGCATGTGCCTGGGTTGCCAGCTCCATCCCCGGTAGGGGGCGTGCAGGAGACAGCCCGTCAATGAGTTGCTCTCGTCATTGCTATTTCTATCTCTCTCTCCCTCTCCTCCCCTCTCTGAAAGCAATAAAGATATATCTTTAAAAACAGGTTTAAAAGGAACAAAGAGTCCTTATGTTTTAAAGACACCTACTGAAAAACAAGGAAAAATGGAGTCTGGGGTTTGCAAAGTGAAATAAAATAAGCCATGAATTGATCATTGCTGAAGCTGGCAGTGGATACCTGGATGTTTATTATATTGTTCTCAATACTTGTGTTTACATAAACAGTTTCCACAATGCGTTGTGAAACATGCAATTTAGGAACTCTGTAAGATGAAAGTTCAAAGAGGCCAGGACCCTGTTTACATGGCACTTACAAAGGATCTCCTTCAATCTGCCATTGGCTTGTGGGCTTCAAGATGCCACATGTCTAAGGAAGCAAGTCTGCTCTCGTGTGCTGTCCCTTCTTGTCTCGTTAACCCTGACTCCTGTTTCTTTTCTCTCCTCCTTTCTTACCTCCCTGGTGAGTGTGGACTTCAAATCACAGTTCCATCATTTACCATCTCCGTGAACTTGAACAAGTTCTGGTCTGTGAACCGAGTCTCTGAAAGATCGGGTTACACATCTACTTAGCAATGTTTCGAGGATTAGTTTTGACAGTTATGTGGAAGTATCTAAGGTAGCTCACAGAACTCAGGGTGGGTAATAGAAATAAATGAAGCTGACCTGGCAGGAGACAATCTTATGACACTGCTTGGCCTTTGTTTAGCTTTGCCACTTTTAAGAGACATACAAGTAGAAAAAGTATATCAAAGTTCATTCCATAAGAAACATTGCACTGCAAGGATGATCACAAGTGGAATACATAATTCATATTCATTAATAAATGGAAAATAAACTGAGACTTCACCTTAGTGGTGGAGATTAGGGCAAACCAGAGCATGCAGGCTCCATCAAAAAGGGGCAGTCCTCCATAGCGTTAACCGATCGCTGCCTCGACGGAATGGAGGCAATGTTAACATGTCTTCTTGTTTTACAAGACAAGCTAATGCTCCAAATTTTTCATATGTAATCTCCCAATTCTTAAATTTAAGTTAAATTATATTTTAAAAAATAATCATATGAAGGCACGAAGGCCAAATTAAGCCCATCTGCAGGCCAAATCAGCTACTGAGCTCCAATTGTGCAACTTTTCACCTAGATAATGGGATATAATAATTTCCCCTCACCTAACCACTCTTTTTTTAAAAATATATTTTATTGATTTTTTACAGAGAGGAAGGGAGAGGGATAGCTAGAAACATCAATGAGAGAGAAACATCGATCAGCTGCCTCCTGCATACCTCCCACTGGGGATGTGCCCGCAACCAAGGTACATGCCCTTGACCAGAACCGAACCTGGGACCTTTCAGTCCACAAGCCAACGCTCTATCCACTGAGCCAAACCAGTCAGGGCTCACCTAACCACTCTAGCCTTTCATTTCTACGGTGGAAGAGATCAAAGTGGGTTGAAGAGGTGATGAAGCCCAAAGGGATATGATCTAGACACCTCATCCTGCTCCAAGGCCTGGATCATTGTCTGGCACATAGTGAATCCTGATGAAAAACTTAATGAATCAATAAGTCAGTATCAGGGGTCAGGGAGGCCAGTTTAGGGTTTTGTGCTTACCCTGTGCTTACGTGAGAAACTGTGTCATTTCTCTCAACAGCCTTGCGAAGTCGTTCTGGCCGCTCCATCATCAACGGGAACTGGGCAATTGACCGGCCTGGAAAATACGAGGGTGGAGGGACGATGTTCACCTACAAGCGTCCAAATGAGATTTCGAGCACTGCTGGAGAGTCCTTTCTGGCTGAAGGTCCCACTAACGAGATCTTGGATGTTTATGTGAGTTTGTATGCTTCTGGGCTGTTCTCTGGATTGTTTATCTTGTTGCTTCTAAAAGGCCACACTTAGAACAAAAAGCAATAAACCCCTGCCCATGGTCAGTATGACCATCTAAGTGGAGTCCTTGGAGGTGCCCGTACATCTCGGCCTTTATCTTCACCATTCACCCTGAATGTGCTCAGCTCACAGAAACCTTAAACTCTACCAGATGGTTAGAACCCTCAGAGTTTATTGACCCAATAAAAGCAATTTTACTTGTTGAACCAAATCAGAGACAAAACATATCCTTTATTTCATGAGCGTTGGCTCTCCTCCAGGCACTTTCCTCCTAATGCTAATTTGGCGTTTTCTTTTTATGGCTAAAGAAAGCAAATGCCTAAAGCAAGACAAGACCGCTCACAGTCCCCAGCCCTCTTCAAATTCTGTTAAAGCAAATGAAGACGGGAGAACTGCAGCGTGCTCCAGGTGACCCAATAAAGCACAGGGTAGCAATACAGAGGTTTACTAGGCATTCCCTGCCTCACAGGGAACTTAAACTTACTTAACAAGAAAATCAATTATTAAGTTACACAACTTAAAAATGGTCCTTGTTTTTTAAAGAATCCAGTCTTCTTTAAACATCAGGAAATAAGAGGTGACAGAAATAAAAGCTTGAAATTGGGGTTTATGATAAAAAGGAGCTTGCTTATAGATATGCATTCTCTTACAACCTCCAAAACCAGTACATGATGCGTGCTTTGTTAGGGTTTTATATATATTACTTCTCCGAATTTACATGTTTGTTCTTCTTGGGCCTAGTGGCTCATGGACTGAAAACAATTTTAAAAAAGCCTTGTTATAGTCAATTTTCAGTATTCTTTTACACTGTCCAATGGGTTGTTGGATTCTGGGTAGGTTTAGAATGGCATCAGGGATAAAAAGCCAGATTGTTAAAGGACCACTGTGGGTGGTCTAGGATGTGGTGGCCAACAATAATTTTCTAAATGGGACAAGGTTTGTACTGGCAGAATGCTCAAGAGGCATGGAAGAGGGAGAGAGGATTTCTGGCCACAAACCAATTGTCAAGTTGTGTGAAAGGAGAAGTAGGTGAGGGGATGAGGGATAGACCGCAGGAACCTGAGATCATAACACTGTCTCTCAGGGCTCTATGTGCACCACCATGGTGTCCACCGGGTGATTTATAAAAGGGAGGCCTCATTTCACATGCAGGGAAAACATAAGAGTTAAGGGCATAAATAGACATAATAGACATGTTCAGGAACCAAACTGCTTAAAGCTTAAAAGACTTGAGAGTATCTCTGATTCCAACTTCTTCTCCAGATGAAGAAATAAAAAACTGAGATTAAGGGACTTGATCTAGACTACACAGCTGGTCAACAAGAGAGCCGCTATATGAAGCAACAGAGACAGATGTGGCAGTGTCTCCTTGCCTGGCTCGATTTACTCAGTAAATCCTTGTTCCTCTGGTGAACTGAGCCCATCGCCCTGCTGCCCACCAGGAAAGCCATGGGCATTTGTGCTCCAGAACCAATAGAGAGAGGTTCATTCTGCTGGGTTATACTGATTAATTTTTTTCTTTTGCGCCCGAGAAATCTCATTGTGACCTCCACAGCCCTATATAGCTTCCTGCTTGCTGTTCTACTTCTGTCGTCAGTTCCTAAGACAATAGGACCTGGGGACAGTAACTTCCTTTAGATGTGTTTTCCTGATCCCATCTCTTTGTGGTCTGGAGCTTCCTATGGATGAGAAGTAGAGGAACCCAAGAGTTAAAGAGGAAGAGGGTGGGGCAGGCCTTTCCTGAGCCAGCCTCACTGGCCATGTAGAAAATGTTGAGAGAGGTGGGCCCTTTGCTTAACTCTCTCGCCACCTAGTGTTCAAACAGGTTCTGTGTAGTGTCAACATATATCTGCTTGGACACTTTGAGAGCACTAAGCAAAATCTAAGCCCTGGTATAGGATGGTTGGGAGCCAACAAAAAGGTTCCAATCATTGCTCCCATCTTCCTATTTGGAATTTATAAAATGTTCACTTTCAGCCTAGTTTTCTTTTAAGTGTTTCATTCTTCTAAAGCAAATAACAAAAAGCCATCTGGAAATAGCTTTCATAGCTATTTGTTTAATCTGTCACGGGTTCACTAATATTATTAGACTAGAGGCCCGTTGCAGGAAGATTCCTGCAAGAATAGGGCTTCCTGAGCTGAAGCAAAGCAGAGAAGGGAGCGAAGCCCACCTTCACTCCCTTCCATCTCCGCCACTTTGCTTCCTCCCATCTTCGCTGCCTTACTTCCTCCCTTCTCTGCTGCTTCACTCCCTTCTGCAGCACTTTGCTTCTTTCTACACAGTCATGAGTCTTCGCTCTGCACCTGTGTATGCAAATTAACTGCCATCTTTGTTGGGTTAATTTGCATATCACTCTGATTGGCTGGTGGGTGTAGCGGAGGGATGATCAATTTGCATGTTTCTCTTTTATTATTGTAGATTATTATTGTAGATTATTGTAGATGTGAATTAACCCATTCATTTATAGATTCTGTCACTTATTCCACTGAACCCAAAGCCAGGGGGACATGGATGTGCATGCCAGCCCAGTGACACTGACTTTTGTGTTGTCAGATGATACACCAGCAGCCTAACCCAGGAGTCCACTACGAGTATGTTATCATGGGGACAAATGCCATCAGTCCACAAGTGCCACCTCACAGGAGACCAGGTAAAATCCCTTGTTTTGCTGCCAAGCACTCAGTTCATTTCTCTCTTTTTTTTTTTTAATTTCATTTCAAAATCATTTCCTTTTTATTAAAGTTCAACTTACCATTACATGGTTTGGTACTCAGCAAAAGAAAACTTGTCCAAAAAAGGTAATATGTTATCAACAGTATTTCCATGTAATTGTTTACACTCAAGCAGTATTAGCATTAAATCCTTGGGAAGCCCATTGCTAGGATTTATACTTTGTCAAGGCACAGTTCCTCTGGACTGCAGATTCCCAGTTCATTTAAAGTTGGTCTAAGTTCTTGGATGACATAAGGGTAGGTTTTCTTATGCAGTCCTGCTTTGTCCTTAACAACCTCTAGGATGCTAACTGCACTAGCAAAATCATTTAACCAGCTGCATGCCCGCAAAGCAGCATCAATGACTTTGAGTTCTGGAACCAGATCGTAGCCAACAAGCATGTTCATCCCTTTACGCAATTCCCAGACGTCAATACCTGGCTTGTTGAAGTATGTCACCCCAGGAGCATCATATTCCTCATCTGTCTCATGTGACCCATGGGAGTATTACCCAACTGATAGCCCCGGGGATGGGACAGGAGCTGGGCAGGTGCAGCAGGGCTCAGCGGAGAGGGGCACCCAGCATGCCAAGACAGGGGAGTGCAGGCTAAGGCTGGAAGGCGGGCATTTCCTTTTAAAGCCCCTTCCCTCTTCTTCTTGTGCAGCTGTCTTCTGTCTCTAAATCAGCACAGAGATAACCCAGGGACACATACTTCGGAGTCAGGGGCCCAGATGTCCCCATTTATCTGAGCCTTTGCTGATTCAAAACCAAGTGAACATCCTGGGTCTCTCTTTCCAGGTCCTCATTTTGAAATGCCTTATACTGGCTTCTTATTGTTGTCATAATAAATCGCCTCAAGTTTAGTGGCTCAAGGCAACAGATTTATTCCTTTACTATTCTAACAGTCAGAGGCCAACATGAGTTTGCTGGGCCGAAATCAACGTATCGTAGCCATGTCCCCTCAGAGGCTGTAGGAGAGAGTGTGTCCTTCCTTTTTCCAGAGGCCGCCTGCTCTCCTTGGTTTACAGCCCCCTCCTCCATCTTCTAGGCCAGCTGAGTAGCCCTTCACATCTCTTTCTGGCTCTCACCCTCTGCTTCTGTCATCACATCTTTCCCTGACACTCACTCTCCTGCCTCTTTCTTATAAGGACTCTTATTGGGGCCACTCAGATAACCAGGATAATCTCTCCATCTCAGAATCTCAATCACGTCTGCAAAGTCCCCTTTGCCATGTAAGGTGACATATTTCAGGCTCTGGGAATTGGAACACATACATCTTCTGAGGGCCACTGGTCTGTCTGCCAGTGCCTTTCCCATTGGCCCCCTTTTGCTTCTGTTAACACTATGTTGATCTATCAGAAAAGAATACTGAATTCACACCTAGCAGCCTGCCTCTTCCCTGGGGCTCTGCTGATAGTGCAGGCAGCTTTTGCTTAGGAATGGCACACACTGGGCTCTGCATATGTTTCTTTACCGAGTGCTGATGGAGCCTACCACCTGAATGGAGACCGTCTTTTCCCTCTTTCAAGCAGGAAGGTTTTCAGAAATATTAATGATGATAGCTGCTCACACACACTGGGTCCTTGCTATGTGCTGGACACTGCTGATCCCTTCACATAAATTAGCTCATCCAATTTTCACCATAGTGCTCAGAGGAAAGTACTGTTATCAGCCTCATTTTAAAAGTAAGGAACTGTTAGGTTCTTACCCAGATCCCCCAGGGACCTCAGGCCAGCCTGTGTGACTAGCCCTGTACTTGTTATACTGCCTAGAGGCTACCTGGTCCAACGCCTGTCCTACAGAGTGAGGGGACAGGTGTGAGACCTGGCACATCCATCCTTTTCTGGGCTGCCGATCAGAGAATAAGGTTACCGGATTGCCACTGGCCACTGGGAGACAACAGCCTGGAGTGTGTCAGACACATAGGGTACAAGTGTTGTTCAAACTCCAAGGCAGCATACCCAACCTGACAGAATTTTTATGCTATATCCAGGAGCAATACACAGTCTGAGAACCAGGTGCAAGTGGTAAACTATTAATGCTGACTTACAAGGGCAATCAGGCAGACTTCTTGAAATCAAATAGGATATTGATGATTGATAATAAGTCTAATGGGTTTCACCTACCACCATAGCATGGAGTTCTGGGATCTGTTGCCTGGCACAGAGCAGGCCCAGAAGGGATCGTGTGTAAAAAGTTGGTGAGGAAGGGCATTCTGGACCAGGCTTCATCCTCCATATCCACTGAATCAGGAGAACAGAGCCTGAATCCAACTCTGCCACTTTCCTGATGTGCATCCTCAGGCAATTCAGTAACTTCTCTGAACACATTTCCTGTCTAAAAGCAGAGAGGGAAAAACTATACTCAAAAGTTTTGTTTTGAGGGGGGCAGCAGGAGGGAATTTAATAAATTAGGCATCAATCCTTGAGCCCAGTACATACAAAGTACTCAAAAGTGTTTTTGCTGATAACATCTTGGACAGTCTCATTTATATCAATATGCCTGTTTTTGACTCTGTTATTTTAGTTTACATGTCATATTTTAAATCACAAAGTATTATAAGTAGCCAACTAGATAAAAATGGTAAAGAGACCAAGAAAGTCCTATGTTTTAACTTGATTTGACAGTAACTGTAGAATTTGCCTCCTTATTTTGTAATAAACTAATATGTGCTTGGATAAATGTTGTCAAATTGCTCTCCAAAATTTGCATCTTATTTGCAGACTCTTTTAGTGTATGAGAATGTGTTTTCAGGAACCTTCAGCAAGGAGTGTAGGAATTAAGGGTTTCCAAGGTCTCTAATCTTTATT
>PVJC01001423.1:23867-77802 GCA_004026665.1 Murina feae
GGGGCAGGGACATGAGCCTGCGATGGCTCACTAGTGTGAGGTTGTGGGGGGGGGTCCCCAAGATCACCCACAGGTTGGACTTATGAGACAGAAAAGCTGCTGTGCTCGTGATTACAACTTATTACAATGAAAAAATATAGGTTAGAATTGGCAAAGGAAAGCAGAAAGCTAGAGATAATTACACATCAAGGCCAAAACCATTTTTTCGAGGACCATGACACGGTAGAGTATGAAAGTTAATTGATACAGAAACCCAAGATCAAAATGTATTTTAACTGAAATAGTCTGCCATTTAGGTTATGATGTGATGCCTGTTGCAGGAACCGGATACACTCAGAACCAGGTGGAAACAAGGGAAAGTTATAAAAAAGATAAAAATGGTTGCCATGTGGTTTTACTCGGAGGTGGCATGTGTAGATTCTCCATTTCAGGTCTTTAAAGGTAGCCTGACCCAGCCGCCCCCCCTCCACCCCCACCCCCACCCCGCCAGGAGGGTGAGATGCAGCCCTCTCTGGAGACGGTCAGATATTGCTTTGTGGACATAACAGATGAGGACAAAATCCTGTGCCATTAGCCAGCTCACCCTCATGCTGCTCACACAGCCTGTTCACCAGATGATGCCACTTACCCATCTAGGAGGCCATTTAGCAGGTCTCGTTTGTTCTGTACCAGATGTGATGGTGGGACCTGTATCCAAAGGCTCTGTTTATCTTGCCCCCCTCGACACCACTCCAGTCCTCATGGTTCACAATGAAATAAAATCTACCACCCTTACTGTCCTCTGGTATCTGGCGGGACCCTCCTCCTTGCACTTAGCCATCTACAGCTAGTATCATACCAAGCACACAGTAGGTGCTCCTCAAGTGCTTCCTGAATAAATGGCTGTGTGTGTGTGTGTGTGTGTGTAAAATCAGCTATTAGAAAAGATATAAGGGTAGCATCTACATCTTCATTGCATCCTGGATATACAAATCTGTTATTGTCTTTGCCCATGTTCTATCAGTAACATAAAGAATATGGATTTATGTATTCAAAACTGAAGAAGCTCTTTCTCTAATTTCCATATTATTTTTGCTCATGCTCTGAGGTACTCTTTCTCCTTTGCATTGTGGGGGGACACATACGTCACCTATGCACTCAGTGCCTAACATGACATTCTCATCCTCCTCTTTATCCTGATGAACTGCACCGATTCTCAGGGCAAAGAGCTGCTGAAGAAGTGTCTTGGAAATAGAAGAAAAACAGAGAGGTCTTATTCCTCTAACACTCCCTTCTTGCCTCCCTCAAACCCCTTTTTCTCCTGTGTGACAAATGGCAGTAGCCCATGGATGGCCCTCCTTTGCTCCCTTGAAGGTTTGCTCCCAGACATCAAAAGCTCAGTCAAAGGTGAAGGGCTGGTGAGGAACTGTGAATGCACCAAATGCTTAGCTCATCTCATGGACATCAACAGTAGCGACAAGAGTGTCTTGACAAGAAAGTCTGAGCCTGCCAGTGCTGTCCAGCTCTTTTCTGGACAACTCAAGTCCATTTCCCTTGTGACCTCATCATTTGTCCCCACACTGACCCTCTCCCATCTTCTCCAGTCCTTCACACATTTCTATGCCTGTCACATTAAAATTTCCTTTTCTATAAATGTCAGCATCATGACATCATCATCGCAGAAGGGGCCCTGTCACGGGCATTCAGGTGTGGCCTGTACTCTGTCTAGTCATTGCTAAGATTCTATCTGGTCAAACTCTTGGCTTGATTGGTTGGTACCTGGAATTCCACACTGGAGTTATTTATTTTCTTCTTGCTCCTTATTTTGTCCATCTCTCCATAATGCCTTACTGACCTCTGCCTGTGGTACAGTAACCCTGTCCAACTTAACGTACTTCTGTTTTGATCAATACATCCAACATATAACCCAACCAAACTGATCCAAGGTTCTTCCTGCTGCCTGAAGCCCAGCCAGCACCTGCCCCACCACCCTGTTCCTGCTTGAATGAATGCTGGAACAGTGAAGAAATGGCCTGGTTCCTCCCTGTCTGCAGAGATCAAAATTGACCCAAAGAAAGAAACCATTGTGGTCACTGGAGTCAAGAATTATAGATCTGATATTTTCTCAACATCAGAGAAAAGGGGAGAGCCTCCGACTTTATTTCCTCAGCTAAACATTGGAGCTGGACCATGGACAAGTGTACTATAAAAGTGGTGAGAGAATGGGGGAGGGCAGGCAGAGGCCATGTGCAAACAGCCCAAGCAGGACCGCTCTTTGCAAGACACAGAGCATTCCTATGGTAGTCCACATCCTTTTCCCTAGAAATACTAAATCTCCCTCTCACTGGAATGCCAAGAGGTTGGGGTAGTTACTATTTCCAACCCACAAACTTGTAAGTAGAAAAGTTAAACCCATGTGGTCTGAAGGGAAAGGGGTAGGCTTAAAAATAAGACTTTTACTTAATCCCTTAATAGCTGGGTCCCAACGGATACCCTTAAAGCCATGCACTGAATCTACGCACCTTTTAACTGAGAACAATGTGTTTAATGTTTGTTCACTTTAATTGAAGATCCTTCTTAAATGGAAGCAGATATATCGCTGGACCGAACGTAATTCCACAAAAGTTTTTGCGTCCTATTAATTTTACAATCAGTACTGCTTTTTGCTCAGCTAATAACAATGCTGAATTGGAATGTTATTATAAATAATGGTCTCAAGCCATAGCTACATTGTAAATTTTTACTGCCAGAGTACTTTAAGCAAGTGTGTGTTTCAGATTCAAAACTGTCTTACAAACTGTCCAGTTTCTTACAAAACTACCCTCTGGCTCAATGTCATACAAGACCAGCTTAGAGAGGCAGTGAACCACCGCTCATGGATGACAAAATATTGAGACACATATTAAAAATTATTCCTCTAACTACTATTAGAATTGTAGCAAACTGGAAGTTTGGAAACTGTACATGCTTGCAGCAGAGTTGAGAGCGAGCTGTAGAATAAGGATCGTGCCCTGCAGGGCAGGAACTGTGTGGTGGCCTCGCCTGGGGGGTGTGCAGCTCTTTGTGAGGAAGCGTCCTACTCTTCCAGCAACTGGGGAGCAGGTTCAGCTGGTCACATTTCTCACTTTGTAAACTTTCTTTTGTGATACTTCCATGCTGCCACCAGGGGGTAGCAAAGAGAGGAAGGCAGAAATGGGAATTGGCAGGTTTTTCAGTTGTTTTGAGAGCTAGAAATTCCACTTAACAAATTCTTTTTCCCCAAAAATAGATTTAAAATTTTAAGACAATGAAACTAGGCTGTGTAGGTGTGTGTTTTTAATACAAAAATCTGAGGCAGTTAGCATGATTTTTTTAAGCAAAGTAGTAAAAATAAATATTAGACCACTAACAAATATTCATTTAACAAACTTTCATTGAACACCTAATTCTCTGCTGGATACTGGGGTGCAGAAATGCTCAGAACTAGTGCTGTCCCTCAGAAATTCATGGTCCCATGGAAGCAGACATACACTCTTAAATAACTAAAATGCCAGGACCAGGACATTAGAGGAAAGTGTCAGATGCTTTACATAGGGAAGCCAGCTGCGCTCCTGGTCTCTTGAATCTTATTTCTCTGCTCCAGCCTAACTATCCCATAAACATATCTGGTGCTTGCAGGCCAGTTTGTCAAGCACTTTTGTTCTAGCTCAGCGACTTGGACAGCTCCCTCCCTTCAAGACGCGGGTGCAAACAGGTTCCCCACTGATCCCTTTGGGATGCAGCTGGAGCCCTCTCGGGCCCTTTCTCTTTGATGTCTCCAGAAAACCTTCAAGAAGTTATTGTTTGTACTTATTTTATAATCTCTCCCCGACACAGTGATATAAAAAACTATTATGGAAATTGCTTTATATCTGCCTTTGAGCATTTCACACCATGTTCACCAACAGACTGTAAGCTCTTTGAGGGCAAGAACAATTCCCACTCTCCTCTGCACCCACAATGCTGAGCAAAGCCCTTGCGTGTGCGTGTGTGTGTGCATTGTTCTGTGTCTGTGGCCTCTTCATCAGCACTTGGGTCTTTGTGCATCTCCACCGCAGACCAACATTGAAGGGTGCGGACTGCCCTTCAGATGTTGTCCTTGTCCTTCCAGGATCGCAGTACCCCATTTTCCGCTGTGTGCACAGAAGCACTCATGAAGAGGTTCCTGAGAGCTACTGTGACTCCAGTACGAAGCCGACCCCCGAGGAGGAGCCCTGCAGCATCTTCCCTTGCCCAGCCTTGTAAGACGCCCTCTCTGCTTCCATCCCTTCTGGTGGCTTGCGTAGGACCTTGGTAGCAGATATAATCTCATTCTTAAATCAGTCTGCATCTGATTTAGAAACATGAGACTTGATCTTTGCGTAAGATGCAGTCTGTTTAGCAAGAGCACCTGTCTTTCAGGATCAAAGCAGGTCAGCACACTCCCAGGAGCCCACCATTTGGGAGTTAGAGTAATTAGGGTTTCTCCTGACAAGGGAAACAAAGAACTACAATCCAGTGTAGTCAGTGCCGGAGAGAGCTGTGTACAGAGAGAATAATGAAAGGCACACCACTTCTGCCTGGAGAAACCAGAAGAGCCCCTCAGAGAGGCCTTGGACTGGTTCTTGAATGACAAATAGGACACTTTCAGAAGAAGTGGGGGGAAGGGCCCAAAAGGTGTAGAAACTTAATTCTCAAAGTAATAAAAACATATTCTCATCTGAACACCTGATGAGCAGGTGGCACAGGAGGAAATATAACACTGATGTGTAAAGAGTTCATGAAAAACAAAGGATGCTGGGCTAAGGGTTCTAAGTTAGTTCCAAAATGGGTTAATGTCCTAAAGGGTAATGAAACTAGCTTTGGAGTTTGTTTGTGTGGGTTTTCTACTGGATCAATCTGTCCCTTCTCAATTTTCTTAACTTGTATATACTCACTGGCAAATAGCATGTGGGACAAAGTTAATTTCTTTACAGAGCCAGGTGGCCCGTAGGTAGACTGGTAAGTCCTGGGATCGGGTCACCCACGAGGATTCTGATGGTTCTGTGTAAGTCAGCGCAGCTCCTGCCCTCTTCCTGTTGACTGGAGTGATCTGTCCCTGTCCCTCTCTCCTTCCTGAGCCAGCTGGGACATCGGGGAGTGGTCAGAGTGCAGCAAAACCTGTGGCCTGGGCATGCAGCATCGCCAGGTTCTGTGCCGCCAGGTGTATGCCAACAGAAGCCTGACGGTGCAGCCCTACCGCTGCCAGCACCTGGAGAAGCCCGAGACCACCAGCACCTGCCAGCTCAAGATCTGCAGTGAGTGGCAGATCCGGACGGACTGGACCTCGGTACGTGGAGCGGGGCCCTGCTCTGGAGCACCCCCTCCAAGGCCCACACTTCTCTCCTGCCTCCCCCTCCAAGACCTGATTTGGAAGGACCCTGAGTCCTCCAGGAGAGAACCTGTCCGCGGGCTCCGGGCGGCCACCTTTATGAACCATAGCATGTGCCATAGCTCAATAGAGGTAAAGCCAGCGTGTCACCACAGCCAACTCGACTGGAGAACCCAGGGGATCCCAGGGGAGCCATGTCCAAAAGCTCTTATCTCCATGTGTCATGGTGAAGGGAAGGTTGGCAAATCTGGTAGAGTGGTCACCTCCTCATCTTCTCTCCCATTCTCTAGATGGCAGAACGGAGGCTCAGATGGACAGAGCAGGCAAGATATCAAAGAAGGGCTTAGCGAAAAGGCTTGTGAAATAATCAGAGCTGGGATTCTCCTGAATCCCATTGTATGCAGAGGACCTAGCAACTCAGGGAGTCTCCCAGCCTCTGTTTAGGGGGCAGGTGACAAGAAGGTGCCCAGAGCTGATGCTTCCCACCCGCTGACAGCCTGCTGTGTTGCAGTGCTCCGTGCCCTGTGGAGTAGGGCAGAGGACCCGGGACGTGAAGTGTGTGAGCAACATCGGGGACGTGGTTGACGACGAGGAATGCAACATGAAGCTCCGGCCCAATGACGTTGAGAACTGCGACATGGGGCCCTGTGCGAGGAGCTGGTTTCTCACCGAGTGGGGTGAGAGGGTGAGTGTGGCAGCAGCGGAGTGGGGTTTCTGAGGGGGGTGAGGAGGGCCAGGAGTCTGCTGGGCTAAGGGTGGGAGCAGGGGTCACAAGGTGCCCCCAAAACCATACAAAGATGAATTGTTAGCCAAGAATCCCAAAGGTAATTTCTGACTCTGGGGGAAGGGCCCACAAATGAACTACTGCAGGCTTTCTGTCCTTCTCTGAAGCTCCTCGGTGCTTCCAAGTATCACATGCCTCTGGATCACCAGGCACCTTGTTACACAGAATCTGGTCAGCAGGGGTAGGGCCGGCCCAGATCCTGCATTTCTAAGGAGCTCCCGATGGTGTCAAGGCTGTAGGTCTTAGGAGGTGCTCCTGAGCTCCCAAGCCTTCCCCCCAGTGTCATGTGAGCAACAGACAGTGCAGTATCTCCAGCTGGGAGGGGTAAGGGGCACATCAGAGTATTGGGGCCCATCCACGCTGTTGGTTGATTCCAGCTGGCCAGCATCCACTCTGACTGGTCAGTGCCCACCATGGACCAGTTGCTGAGTATTCTGAACATCACCCTGCAAGTATTCACATGGGTTTCCTTCACAGCCTCCCTCTCAGAACAATAAAACAATCCATGGGAGTGCTGTTGGGAAGGAAAGGAAGAACAAACCTGTAAATGTAGCCCTCACTCCACATTCAGAGATCCTCCCAGAGGTTCCCATCAGGTGGTTTATCTCCTCATGGTTTCCCAACACCTCGACACCTCGCAGCAAACGGTCCCTGCCCCTTAGCCCCAAGACAATCCCCAGAGAGAGAGAGGGCCTTTAGAGAAAGCACTGAGCCCTTACGGTGAGCAGCTCACTGTGCCTCCAAGCCCAGCCCTGGTCTCTAACAGGTACCAAATTAGACATCAGAAAGGTGCTGACCAAAGGTGTCCATTGACTCAGGCCTTTGTCCCTAAGGCTGAGTCCAGCAGAGCTTGCCCGGTTCTGTTTGCATAGCCCCTCTTCCCCTCCCAGCAAGCACATGGCTCCTGGCCTTGCGGAAGCACTGCTGGGGTGTGTCAGGGCTCACTCTGAGCACCCCCCTTACAGCATAAGGAGTCCTTGACAGCATTCCTGACATAAGTCTGATCCCTTTGTCAGAAATTCCCTGTGTGTTGAGCCAGTGACATCTGCTTCTTGTACAGCCCAGTGTCAGGTTTCCTTCCACATTGAACCCAAGCTTTTCTTGCCACCTCCCATCATGCCCTGTCAGAAGTGTGTGCACTGTCCTTATACTGCAGACCCACAGGTACTGGGGAGCCCCTCCCACTCATTCTCCAGGCTAAACATTCCTACTTCCACCAACTGATTTTGTCTTTCCAGATTTCTAGCCATAATTTGTTTATACTCACAATAAATCTGTCTAATCCTATCTAATAAAAGAATAATATACAAATTGACCATCACTCCAACACACAAGATGGCTGCCCCACGTGGTCAAAGATGGCCACCCCCATGTGGACACAAGATGTCAGGCAGGGAAGGGTAGTTGTAGGCAATCAGGCCTGCAGGAGAGGGCAATTAGGGGTGACCGGGTCAGCAAGGGAGGGCAGTTAGGGGTGACAAGGCCTTCAGGGGAGGGCAGTTGGGGGTGACCGGGCCAGTAGGTGAGGGCAGTTAGGGGAAACCTGGCAGAGGAGGAAAATTGTGGGGGACCAGGCCTGCAGAAGAGGGCAGTTGGGGGGATCGGGCAGGAAAGGGTAGCTGGGGGTGGGGACCAGGCCTGCAGGGGAGGGCAGTTAGGGGCAACCAGGCCTACAGGGAGGGCAGTTAGGGGCAATCAGGCTAGCAGGGGAGCAGTTAGGCATTGATCAGACTGGCATGGGAGTGGTTAAGGGGTGATCAGGCTGGCAGGCAGGTGAGTGGTTTAAAGCCAGCAGTCCTGGATTGTGAGAGGAATGTCTGACTGCCCCTTTATGGGATCAGGCCTAAACGGGTAGTCTGACATCACTAGATTGGAGAAGGTTGCAGACTGGGCTGAGGGACACCCCCTCCCCCCCGCACAAATTTTGTGCACTAGGCCTCTAGTTTAGTGTATAAGCAAATTAATGAAAATGATGCTACTGGGCCTTCTTTTTATATTGAAAAGATGTTTTTGAAAATAGTTCATTTTTCTGCTCATACAGCAATATAAACTATTATAAAGAATAGGAAAAGAATCTCAAAGTATACCTATTTTCAATCTAACAATTTAAGATTTTTAAGCTATACTGACAAGCTTTTTTCTACTCATACATACTTTGCATACATAGTATTTTGTATTCATATATATATATATATATATATATATATATTAAGGATATAATAATAATATATGTATAATTTATTAACCTGATTTTTTCACTTTTGTATTGTAAACATCTTAATGGGATTAAAAACCTTAAAATATGTTTTTTAATTAGAATAAGCTATTGTGTGATTATTATGATTGAACTAATAATACCCTATTTCTAAATGATTGAGGGCATTTTTTCTAATTTTTTTATTATTTTTAATAATATTTCAGTACATATCCTTTTTTATTGATTTCAGAGAGGAAGGGAGAGTGAGAGAGAAAGATAGAAATATTAATGATTGGAGAGAATCATTGATTGGCTGCCTCCTGCAAGCCCCACACTGGAAGTCGAGCCTGAAGCCAGGGAAGCCGTGACCTGCCGGTTCACAGGTCAACACTCAGCCACGGAGCTCAGTAAATATTCTTATGTATAAATCTTCATATGCACTTTTCTTTGTTTTCCTAAAATAATGTTTAGGAAGTAGAATTATTTGACCAAATGCTGTGAACTCCTTTAGAACTCTTGACATATTTTGGCAAATTTCTCTCCAGAGGATTATTTCTATTTAGACTCTCCCAAGCAGCAACTGAGATTGCTTTTATAATTCTTTTATTTCACTGATTCTTTACTGTTTTTCATTGCATCTCTCTACATTCGCCACTCTCTGAAAAAAGCATTGGTCTCAGAATGACCTGTGTACAAAGAAAAAAGCAACTATGTGGAGGAAAACTGCAATGTTTCATTCCTCTGTGTGTCTCCCATATTTCCTTAGAACAGTAAAACTCTACAAGTAAATTTACACACGCTAGCTATTTTCCCTCCAATAAAGACTCTCTGCTTTGTATTTTAACTAAGTCCTTGTTGGATGTAACTCTTGTCTTAGAATTCCAAATAGAGCAAAGAATGAGCACTTTATTCTTCCATTTAGAGAACTTCTTTGGAAAAGATGTGTTAAGCCATGTAAGTGTCCTATGTATGATTTAAGTAAGTTGCTTTATCAACCCCCAAACTAGATCATTGCTTCTGATTATTTTGAGTAGATGAGTTAGAAGGGATGCTATTGTATTTACGGAAGGTGAATTGCCATTGGCACCCTTTCCTCAGGAATTATTTCCTATGAGACTTTGAGCAAGCCGCTGATCCCCCTGCCTCTCAGTTTCTTCCTCTGTCCATTGCTGAGTGAGCATGAAGGGAATAACCTTTGGAACTATGACTAAATGAGACTGGCATGGTAGGAGGGTTTCCTGTGGGCTGCTTCCTTCTTCATGTCACATGAAGCCTCCATCAAAACCCAAACTGAGGGGGTTCTGAGAGCCTAGGGTTAGTGAACACACTATTGCCTGTGTTCATGGGTTATGCATATATGGATATAAGTTCTTCAGCTGCTTTTAATTGAGGGTGGGGCTTATGAGATGCAGGCTTCATTTACTTTTTAGTTCTGCAAATCAATGGCAGGTTTAAAAATTTGTGCAATTTTTAATTACAACAGAGAAAAAAGTCTTAGAAAGTCCACCAGCCTCAATTTTCTAGCACCTAATGTCTAAGTATGTTTTCCAAGAGAAGAAATAAATAAAGATATTAAGTTATTTAAATTGTGAAAGATGATGCATAAAACTGAAGTTCAGGAATAGTCATTAGAACTATATAGTCCCTCAGAGGCCCCTCAGGCCAAGTTTAGCATTTAGCTGCTGCTAGGGTGAGAAGACAATCCTTACCACAGGGTTGCTTAGGAGTTTCATGTGTCTCTGTGCTTTGTCTGTCCAGAAGTTCATTTCAGAGCCAGGCACTTTTCTGAAGTGGGTTTGGCCCTTCCTCTCGGCACACCCTTCAGGGACAGTGAGTGGGAGTGTTTCGGCGCCTCACTCTGCTGCCTGGTGGAAACCCTCCTTCCCCTTCTTTCTACTGACAGGAAGTTCCCCGGCCAGGGCCTGTGTGGCAGCTCCTTTTAAATATAAATTGCTTGTGCTTTTCACTGCCGCCTCTGCAGGGCTCATCCTTGTGATGGTCTCTCACTGGGCATTAACTTGGTCCTTAACATTATTCTTTTAAATTAAGTGCACAGGGATATGGGGAAACTTTTCCAAGATGCATGTGGTTTTCCCAAGATTACTTGGTTTGGAAAGCAGATTTCTAATAACAGTGCAGTTAAAACGAAAGTCGTGAACAGCATTTGTGAACCTGTAAGGGGGAAAAACGTCTCCTTTACTCTCTCAGGTCCTTTAGTGGAAGGCTGCAGTGACCAGATTAACAGGAGAGAAGCACACAAATCTTATCTGATGCTATTGTTTTTATATGGCATGGGGGATAGGGAGAAGGGAACTGCATAGGAAAGAAATGAAAGCCCCAGAGAAGCAGTTAGACTTGAGGGATTGTGTAACATTTTAACAAAGGGTGATCGACAAAGAAAGGGTTTGGGCTTCTGGGAATAGTAAATGGTAGGAAAATGGCTAAGAAGTATATGGGGAAACTAATGGAACATAAGGGTTAAAGTTTGTTCATACAAACTCGCCTTAATTCCCTGTCATTCCTGAGAATGTTCTCTATCTTCTTGGAACTGGGAGGGCACCTTTCTCGGGGGAATGTGTGCCTGCTTCTAGGCAGAGAGCTCTTCCTGCATCTGCTGTTTCTTAATTGCCATGAGCTCAAAATAATCAATAGGCCAAAGTAGCATATTTTGGGGCATGTTCTAACCACCTTTGAGCTCTTAGCTGCAGAGTTCTCTCCCTGAGGGGCCAGACTCAGCTTAGCAGTGATCATGTAAATGTTTGATACTCATCCTGGGTTATGATTATACAGACAGCAAATTGCAAAAACAAAAGTAGGATTTTTTTTTTTTTTGCGGTTGTTAGTATTTTTCTTCCTTTTCTCAAATTTTATTGCTTTTATTTACTTTTAAGATGATAATATTGGTAGAAACCAAACACTGACTCTATTTTTAAGAAAAGGCCCAGCAGAAACCCCTAGAAGGGCTTCCGTCATCACATAAAGGCACTTACAGAATTGGAAGGTGTGCCCTGACTGGTTTGGCTCAATGGATAGAGTGTCAGCCTGTGGACTGAAAGGTCCCAGGTTCGATTCCGGTCAGGGGCATGTAACTGGGTTGCAGGCACATCCCCAGTGGGAGGTGTGCAGGAGGCAGCTGATTGATGCTTCTCTCTCATCAATGTTTCTAACTCTCTATCCTCTCCCTTCCTCTCTGTAAAAAAAAAATCAATAAAGTATATTTTTAAAAAAAGAATTGGAAGGTGCTGATGAGAGGGGGAAAATGAGCGGGGGAGGACTCCCATCGTATTTATTTATTTATTCAACCAATGTTCAGGGATTCCCATAGGTAAGGTGCTCACTGAGAATGAAATAAAGGTGATGTAGGCACAGAGCCTACTTCTATAATGGGAAAAAATGGACACAAATAACCATAATACAAAGTATGACAGCAGAACACAGATGTGTCAGAGCACAGCTACACTGAGTCTACATATTCTTCTGAAACCAGCCCTACTACACTAACTGTGGGGGCTCAGCCCCTCTGCCAGGGGCTGGACCTTTTTGGACACCAGGTGGTAGAAGGAAAGGCCATGAGAAGTTGTGGGTGTACAAGAATGAGACTCTAGTGTAGGAGCCAGTGGCCATTGCTAATAAAGAGTCATCAAAACAGTTGTTCACAATAGTCCCATATGGGCAGCCATGCACCAGCTGCTAACAATACACCTTTCCCACAAAGCAGTAGTAGCCTCTGTACCCACAGCCTCACATAGCAGCAGCACCTGAACTCTCTCTGTCCCAGTAGCCTCTCTAGCATAGCAGCAGCACCTGAGCTCTGAGCTCTCCTAAGTAGCCTCAGTAGCTTCTCCCTACCATACTGGATGGCCAGTAACATGTATTATACTACTTAGACAAAGGAGGCTTCTCGCCAAATAGTGACCTTGCTGTGCGCTGGCATAATCCTTGGACACCCTGATTAAGATTCCCATGCTCAGAGTGGCCTTGGCCACTGGCGTACTCTAAACATGGCCTTTCACACTCCAGTTGGCCTTGAGCATCCAGAAGACTCTGGCATGGTTCCCACAAGATGTCATGGGAATTCTGAGGATGAAAAGGATATTTTGAACTGAGAAATCAGGGAAGCTTTCACAGAGGAGATGGCACTTGAGCTGAACCTGAACAGATTTTGAATGTCCCAGGGAAGGGCAAGAGTGCTCCAGACAGAAGGAACAGCAGGGACAAGGTGCTGGGAACATTTCGTGTGACCAGGGAACAGTGAACCTTGGCTCTGACCAGGATAGTCAGTGGTTTTCATATATTACATCTAACTATTCGGCCCCTATGATTGTTTTAGAAGTTCAGATGGTGATAATGTGAAAACCGCTATCAAGAAAACCCATGTGGCCCAGCTGATGTGGTTCAGTAGTTGAGCATCAACCTATGAACCAGGAGGTCACAGTTCAATTCCCAGTCAGGACACATGCCTGGGTTGTGGGCTCTATCCCTAGTGTAGAGCATGCAGGAGGTAGCCGATCAATGATTCTCTTTCATCATTGATGTTTCTTTGGCCTTTCTCTCCCTCTCCCTTCCTCTCTGAAATATATCTAATATAATAAAAGAGAAACATGCAATTGACCATTACCACCAGCCAATCAGAGCGGCTGTATGCAAATTAACCCAGCCAACAGCCATGGAGCTAGAGCAAACCAGAGGCTTCTGTTGCAACTGCCTGCCTAGGTTGGCTGAGCCTCTGCTCACAGCCACACCCACCAGCCAATCAGAATGGCTGTATGCAAATTAACCCAGCCAAGATGGAGGCTGGCAGGGCGGCTCTGCACTGGGAGCCTCCACGGCTGGTCGGCATAGCTGTGCCAGGTGTGTCAGCTCACTGGGAGTGGGGGTCTGGCCTGGGGCCTCCTCGGGGCGTCCAGGAGCAGCTCTCCTGGGTCTGCTGCTTAGCTCCGCCCCCGGGAGCCTCTGAGGAGTATCCAGGAGCGCCTGTCCCGGGTCCACTGCCTGGCTCCACCCCCTGGGGGCCTCTCCGGGGCATGCAGGAGCACGGAGCCTCTGCAGGGTGTGCAGGAGCAGCCGTCCTGGGTCTGCTGCCTGGCTTTGCCCCCCGGGGGCCTCTGCAGGACATCCAGGAACACCTGTCCTGGGTCCACTGCCTGGCTCTGCCCTGGGGGCCTCCGCAGGGTGTCCAGGAACACCCGTCCAGGGTCCGCTACCTTCATCCGCCCCCCAGGGGCCTCCACAGGGCGTGCAGGAGCGACTGCTACACAGTGCAGAGAATCCGAAGCCAGTTCACTGCTCAGCTCCACCCCAGGTGTGTTTGCTCAGCAGCAGGGCCCCACCGAGGGATCCTGCACCAGCGTCCACCCCTGGCTTGCCACCCAACTCTGTGCCAGGTGTGTCCCCTCAGCGGTGTGGGCCCACCAGGCGTGTGCAATCATGGGCCCTCCGGTGGGAAACATCCAGGCCTGCACTCGCCAGCCTTCCCACCCCCCAGTGCACGAAGCCTGAAGGGGCTGTGGGCAGCCTGAAAATGGCTCTCAGCCCCTCACCCAGGCTGGCCAGGCATGCCAGCAGGTGGACATCCCCCCCGAGGTGTCCCAGACTGCAAGAGGGCACAGGCCGGGCTGAGGGACCCCCACTCCCCGAGTGCACAAATTTTTGTGCACCGGGCCCCTAATATATATATATATATATATATAATTTTTTTTTTAAAGAAAACCAGTGTGTTCCCAGTGTAGTCTAGAAGAATGGGTCCATATTTTAGGAAACCTTTAATGCTATTTAGGGGCAGTCCATAGTGAATGTCATTAGGAATGGACCAGCAGCAACAGAGAGATTTCAACATGGATATACCAGCATCTGGCATCCCAGTGACAAGAAGAGCTGGTGAAGCTGAGTGAGAAGCTGTGGCCACAGTCCGGAGGAAGAACGTCAGGGTTTGGGGAGCCACCCTTAGCAGGGACAGGACAGATAAATGTGCTTAAACTAGAATCTATGAGATCTGCTAGCTGGCGAGATGTGGGAAGCCAGGAGGCCAAAGAGCAGTCGGTTTTGAATCCAGATATGCATTTGAACACATATTGGAAAAACAGAGGATGAATGGGAATGGTGATGAAGGTGGTATTCCATCATTTCACCTGTTGGACATGAGTATCGATGGGACAACCACACGAAGATGCCCTGAAAATATAGAATGAGAAGCAAAAACACGCAACATTCCAAAGTATTTCAAGGCAGATGGGAAATGCTCTCAGAGCTTCAGGGTGTGACTCAGGGGAGTGTTTACTGTGTCCTGGGTGAGGACAGAGTGAGATTGTAGTAATGACAGCTATGTAGCTTTAAGTGAAGGCTGAATCCTGTGAGCTTTGGTTTCTCTTAGAGTAGAGATGTAGCTCTCAGCCCTTTAAAACCCCACATACCATTACTGAGTACCTGCTGCATGCATTCATTGAGCACCTGCTCTCTACACATCATTCATTCCCTGAAATGCTGCCAGGACTGTGTTCCCATGCTCACAGTCCAGGTGAGCATGCCAGAAGCGAGAGGCTCGGGTCACTTGCCCCAGGCCACACGATTGGTAATGATATTCACACCAGTGTGACTGGTTCCCAGTCCAGGCTCTCTTTATAACAGGCTGCCTCCTGGTACATTGTCACAGCTGTGCCCTTCAGAGACTACAACCATGTGCCTTAATATCAGGCATCATTGTTGAGGTGTGTACTAGTTCTCCTCCTTCCTCAGACCAGCCCAGACTCACTACCAGTATGTAGATGTGTGCCCACATTTTCATGCTCTTATTCTTCTTCTGCTGAATATATTTTTGAAATCCAAAGCCAGAACAGGTAGTCTGACAAGTATAAGCATATCAATCGCAACAATGGAACAAAGACTGTCCCAGAAAATCTAAGGCCGGGGGATATGCCATATTGATGTCCCATGACAGAGCAGGCCGTGCGTGAGAAGTGGTCAGACATTTCCTTGGAATCATCTGAATGTGGCTTCAGAACCTGGGCGAGAGGCCTCACCTCTACTGTGTCCGTCTTCTGTCTCATAGTGTTCAGCGGAGTGCGGGGCCGGAGTGCGGACACGCTCGGTGGTATGCATGACCAACCACATCAGCAGCCTGCCTCTGGAGGGCTGTGGGAACAACCGGCCCTCAGAGGCCACTCCGTGTGACAACGGGCCCTGCATGGGCAAGGTGGAGTGGTTTGCTGGGAGCTGGAGTCAGGTGAGTGGCCAGAACTGGGTGTGTCTGCCTGTCCCTGGAAGAGGCAGCATAGCAGAGGGGTTAGGAACTGGACCTGGTATGTTTGGGTTTGATTCCCAGCTGTGTTACTCATGACCCTGAAGAAGTTGCTTATGCTCTTGGAGCCTCATTCAGTCAACACTATTTATTGAGCATTTATTATGTTCTCTTCTAACCACTTGAACACAATAAATATCCCTGCCCTCAGGGAAGCTCATGGTGTAGCATGGTTTCTTTGTCTATAAAATGCTGGTAGCAACAGCACCTTAGAGATTATTTTTAGAAGAAATGAAGTAATGTATTTTAAGTATGTAGCACAGTGTCTGACATACAATAAATGCACAATAAACCACAGCTACTGCTGCTATCATTGTTAATAAAGCCAGTTTTGTCTGAATTTGAGTGTCAGAAGCAGAAATAAATATGACCTAGAAATCCTATCTCTGGACATGAAATCATTATCTCAAAGATATATCTGCACTCTTAATGCTCAAAGCAGCATTATTCACAATAGCCAAAGTATGGAAACAACCTATGTGTCCATCAACAGATGGATGGATAAGAAAATATGCATGGGAATATTATTCAGCGTTTTAAAAAAGGGAAATCCTGCCTTTTACAACAATATTCATGAACCTGAAGGGTATTATACTAAGTGAAATAAATTAGACAGAAAAAGACAAATATTGCATGGTATCAATTATATGTGGAATTAAAAAAAAAAAAAAAAAAACTCATAGAAGGTAGAATGGTGATTTCCAGGGACTGGGGTGGAGGAAATGGGAAGAGGTTGGTAAAACTTTTATTAGATGAATGAGGTCTAAAGTTCTAATATATATCATGGTGACTATAGTTCATAACACTGTACTATATAACTGAAATTTGCTGAGACAGTAGAACTAAAGTGTTCACACAGAAAAGAAAGGTAAGTATGTGTTAAATCAATGTGGGAAACCTTTTAAAATGTATACATATACCAAATCATCCATCTAAATATATTATAATTTTGTTTGTCAATTATACCTCAATAAAGCTGGAGAAATAAAGAAGCATAAAAAGAAAAAATTGAGGTTGTTCATTATAAAAAACTAAATATTTTAATAAAGTGACTTAATTGATCAATTAATGTTTTCCTTCCTGTGCCAAAATTGAGCATGAACTCTCTTAGAAAATGTGGAAAATGTCATTCCGCCTATTTTTTTGTTATGATTACCATCAGTATTTTGAGTTCTTGGACCACTTAGCATTTGGCTCCTAGGACTGGCAGGTTCTCCAAGGACTTTTTGGCTGATGATCATGATTTCCACATTATCAGGATCTCTGGCTCCATATAGAATTTTATTTATTTTACGTAGCTTTAAACATAGACCCTGAGAAAAATGGACTGCCTTTCCTTGGTAATTGATATAACCCCTTTGGAAAGCAATAAAAGTCAAGAATCATAAAAATGTTCATTTGCCTTACCCCAGTCACACCACTCCTGGAGATTCATTTTAAGGAACTAATTAATAGAAGAGAAAAGGCTTTTCAACAGAGATGTTCATGACAGCAGGGCAGTATATTATGGTATATCATAATTCCTTAAAATATTATGTGCAATAATGATAATTGGGAAGATGTGGAAAGTGCATTGATACAGTGGCAAGCAAAAAACAGTATGAAAATCTTTGAATCTTATGATCTTAACCACTTCAAAGTATAGTCTTTTTATGTAAACAACACAGGAAAATGATTTTTCTCAAATTTCATTTAATGTCTTATAATATAAACTATAAAATATAAAAAAATAAAAAAGAAAATTCAAATATGGCCAATGCTACCCTGACAGGTATGAGTTAGACATTCTTAGTAACTGATCCCAGCACTTTTTCTCCTTAGTTATCTGACTTGGGGCAACTAATTTAACCTCTCTGAGCCTGTTTCTTCTTCCAAATGTGAGGATAATAATACCAACTTCCTAGGGTTGTTATTGGGTTTTCATGAGATACTATACATATGGGGGGTGCCCACTGCTTAAGGCATGGGAATATCAATAAATATTAGTTCCCTTTTTTCCATGTTTATTTTTCCACCAACTGTTTCTAATTCTTCAATGGTTATAAAACAGCTAGAACCTAAACCCCAAAGATAATTTAAAAATGGGATGTACCTATAGGATGCCAAATATCCACAGAAACTGAGGCAATATAAAGAATCCTATGTCAAATTGTAATATCAGATCATAAGTGTACATACACGGTGAAGATGAGGGATGCAATTCAAATCGCATGCCTACCAATCTCAGGAGAGGAGAGTAGGATTCAGGGTCTTCTTTGCTTGTGGGCCTCCTATTGACTCTACACTTAAACTCAGAGAACAGTGGTATGAATCCAGGTGAAAGCAGCCTTTATTTCTGCTAAGATAGTCCAAAATAGTCAGCACGTGATTGAATGTGGACAGAGCTTTGGTTCTGGATTTATAATGATGTTGGAACCTACTGGCATCTCCCTGCCTTGAGAATTTGACATTTTCCCAAAGAAAATTAAATAGATAATATTTATTGAAAGGTAAGTAGATACGTCTTAAACATTAACAGACTTCAGAATATAAAAATAAATGTTCCTTTCTGCTACGTGGTTTGAATGAGAGTTGGCACCTTGAACACCCCACCAGCCTGGTCACAGCGACTAGTCCAGGGTGGGTATGTGATCTAAGACAAGTCAAACAGAGTCCTTCCCTAGACCTTTTACGGACTTAAGAGAAAGCCAGCCCAAGAGAGCAAGATCTGTAGAATTTAGGGAATCTTTTCCACTCTGGAGGCAAAATAGTCCAACTCTTTTTCATAAAGTATTCCACGAAGTCTATTATTCATGCCCAGATGTTTTCTTTCTTCCCCGTCAATTTTGGGTTTACTTCACCCTTAGACTGTCTTAGCTCTGAGGGGTATTTCACAACCTTTGGTGATCAAGAGTAGCCCTCTTATCTACCTGTATTGCTGAATCATATTTATTCTCACTGGTATCTGAGCCTACACCTCCACTCTCACCTGGTCTTAGAACAGTGATCCACCAAAGTGCAGCTGCAGAATTCTTTAGGTATAGATACATAAAGAATAGCTATCACCTCTCAGTGGAAGTATTTATTCCTATTAAATATCGCTTGCTCCATGAATTACATTTTACCCGATATTTGTATTACTCTATCTTATTTCTCATTGTTGATTTTCACCTGGTATACTTTTGTCAACTTATGTGTTTTTTTAGATATTCTTATGTGTGCAGGACTATTTTTGTCTTTATTTTTACCCAATCTGCAAGTCTTTATTTTTTAAGAGTTAAATTTTAACCATTCACATTTATTGCAATCGTTTACATGTTTGGACTTTTCCCTGCCATGTTATTTTGTGTTTTCCATTTAAATTTCTATTGCCTTGTTTCTTGGGGTGTTTTTCCCCCCTCTTTCCTTTCTACACATTTGTATTGGTTCAACTTCCTTATTTCATTTTTTCTCTAACATTTTGGAAGTTATAAATCCTGTTTGTATTCATCCAATGAGATCAGAAGAAAAAAGATTTAACACAGCTTTAATCTTATGTTTCAGTGTCAGTATCAGTAACCACATTCTCTCAATCTATAATACCTCCATAAAGGTGTTGAGATCATCTGGATTTAGACCCATATTAATGTTAATTAACTTTATAAAAAAATGCTAATCTAGATTTTAAAATAGCCTTCGTCCCTTCAAAGGTTATTTTATTGAAATATAATTCCCTTATTATAAAATTCACCCTTTAAGTGTACAATTCAGTGGTTTTTTGTATAGCTACAAAGTCATGCAACCATCAGTACTACCTAATTCCAGGATATTTTTATCATCCCAAAAGAAACATATAGCCATTATTTATTTTTTAAAAATGTTTTTGAAAATATTTGTATTGATTTCAGAGAGGAAAAGAGAAGGAGAGAGAGATAGAAACATCAATGATAACAGAGAATCATTGATCAGCTGCCTCCTGCACACTCCTTACTGGGGACTGATCCTGCACCCCAGGCATGTGCCCTGACCAGGAATTGAACCGTGAACACTTGGTTCATAGGTTAATGTTCAACCTCTGAGCCATACCAGTCGGGTACTATTGCCATTATTAACAATAGTTTTTATTGGTGACTTTGCCAACTTCTGCTTTTGTATCCTGTGTCTTCTTCCTGGTTCTTTTAAATTTTGTCAGAGACTATGATCCAGTAAGACTTTGTAATAGGATTCATAAGCCATAGTTTTCTGAAACCTCAAATATTTAAACATGTTTTCACTTTGCCCTTTGACTTGAATGCTCCCAGTAGGTGCAGATGCCTTCACTTCTTCCTTGGCACAGTCAGTTTCCTGGTCAGTATCTTGTCTGCCCACTCTCTCCATGTCTGGAGGTCCCCTCCCTCCTGCTTCTCGCAGGCACTCGTCCACCACCACTCCCCTTCAAGGCATTTGACCCGCTTCCTCTTGGTTAGATTTTAAATCAAGATAGTTCCTCTATGTGCACTTTGAACTGTGATTTTTCTCCTTCAGTTTAGTCTCATTTACCTTTCACCACTCAAAGATTTCCCATAATTTCTGATCCACCAAGCGTGAGTGCCTTTTCTATTTCAAATACTGTCTCATGCACACACATATACATACACACATCCATTCCTTCATTCCCCCCCACACATATTCTGCTGTTTCTGGCCATTTAAGGTAGGAGAAGGCTGAGATATGTGCTCATTCTCCCTTCATTACCTAATGTCTTCAAGGACTTTACAAACATAGCATAAAATAACCTGAGGTTTTGGTCGAGGTTTACAGCCTGCTGTTCTGCCAAGCACTGGCTCTGTACCTGGCCCCTCAGAGTAGTCCTGGGTCTTTCAGATCAGGTTCCAAACCCCTCCTGTTTGCAGGTGAGACAATGAAACCTGGGAAAGTGCTATTAGTTGGCCAAAGACACAGGACTATTCAATGACAATGTCTAGACTAGTTTCTATGTCTCCTGACTTCAATCCAGTGCTCTGCTCCTGCTGTCCCCTGGACCTAACGGCCTTACTCCTCTTTTGCCTATTTCTCCTCTCCTGTCTCCAATTCTTTCATTGTCTGCAGCACTTGAAAGAAAAAGACAAAACATAAATATACTCTAGAAACACCATTCAGAAAGGATATATGCATCCCTATGTTCATAGCAGCACAGTTTACAATAGCTAAGATTTGGAAACAGCCTAAGTGTCCATCAGCAGATTAATGGATTAGAAAACTGTAGTACATCTATACATTGGAATACTATGCTGCTGTAAAAAAGAAGGAATTCTTACTATTTGCAGCAACATGGATAGAACTGGAGAGCATTATGCTAAGTGAAATAAGCCAGTCAATGAAAGAAAAATACTACATGATCTCACTTATTTATGGATAATAAAGACCATTATAAACTGATGAATATAAATAGATACAGAGACAGAACAGCATTAAGCAGACTGTCAAACTACAGCTGTAAGGCGGGGAGGGTTGGGGGATGGGAGTTAAGAGATCAACTGAAGGACTTTATGCATGCATATAAGCATAATCAATGGACACAGACACTGGGGGATAGGGGAGGAAGGGGGAAGGTCAAGGGAAAATGGAGACTTATCTAACACTCTTTGTAATACTTTAAGCAATAAAAGAAAAATTTTTTAAATTATGTCATAAAAAAACATAAATATACTGAAAATGTGCCAGATCAATAATGAACTAACATGTTATGAGGAGTATTGTTACACACAGATGAGAAAGATCACATCCAGGAAAATCCCATGTTGGGTACATCATTAATACACATTATACACACCAAATAGATAGATGCTGGGATTGGACTTAACCTCCAACACAAGAAGATTAACTAACTCCATAATTAACATGGAAGAAAATAGGAAATACAAGCTAAGGAGGTTCCCTGGATGCCTATGAAGATGGCAGAAAAGAAGGCACAAAGCAGAAATTGTCAATCGGGGTGCTTATTATTCCCCATGTGACCAATTCATAGTCTATTGGCTTGGATTTTTCTTTTTTCTGTGGTTTCCCCCCTATTTTTGTTTGACCCTGTGCCTGCCTATAGCAGCAAAGCTAACGTTAAGAACTTCAGTTATAGACATTAAACCTTTTCATAAAGGTAGTGGATTCTTTAAAGTCTCTGAAGGTCTATAAAACACAAGTTTTAAACTTTTTAATCAAGATATATTGAGTAAACCAAATGTGAACAAAAACGCTTTACAAAGTAATAGATTTGTGCATAGTTATATGCATCGTATTTCCATAAACTAATAATAAAATTCATCAATGTATGTAATTGTCTGGCCTCTGTTCTCAGACCCCAGGGAAGTGAGAGGAATGGACCCCATGGTAAAAGGCTTCCTGCTGGCCACCCTGTTGGGAAGGGTGGGCTGGCCATGTTGTTCCAAATCTAGAATCTTCTATTCAGCTTTGTATGTCTCAATGAATTTTAACTTAGTCCTTCATGCACAGGTGTGCAGGCTCTGAGAGACTAATTCATCCCCAGTGTCCACCCATTAAGGGGCCAGCAAAAAACGAATGTTTAGTTCATTGTCTTACAGTCAGGGGTCGGTAAGAGTCTACTGGACAGAAACAAGCAAAGTGATTGCCTGGTGTTTTCCTGTAGGGGAGTCTAAGGGGAACCATTTCAGTCTCAGCACAGAGGGCACCATGATCTCTGTGACTAATAGCCTGAAGCCGTGATGACTCGGGACACCCATTCTCCATCCCAGGCACAGAACTGCTAAGAAAATTGGAATTCGTGGGCAACTTCTCTTTCTAGAAATGTTTTCCAATGCCCTTGTGCTCTTCCTCACTGAATTGATGATAGAAAGTATGTGCAGACATACCCGGGTGGACTGTCATTCTCGTCTCCTTCTCGTGGTGTGCTACCATCTTTCTCTGCTTCCTTCTTTAGTGCTCCATAGAGTGTGGCAGTGGGACCCAACAGAGAGAGGTGATTTGTGTTAGGAAGAATGCAGACACCTTTGAAGTGCTGGACCCCTATGAATGTTCCTTCCTAGAAAAACCCCCCAGCCAGCAGTCCTGCCACCTGAAACCTTGCGGAGCCAAATGGTTTAACACAGAATGGAGCATGGTAAGTCAGGGTGCTCTTACAAAGATCGCTGCCTTTACTGCATCATTCTCCTGCTTTCCTTCCTTACGCACACCTGGGCCTCCTACTAGGTGCCAGGCACAAGGCTCAGCCCTCAAGTAGATTCCCTATAGTGATCTATCCAGTTGGTTACTTCCAGGGCACCGCAGATACAGTCTACTTGCGGGATGGAGCCTGAGGCTGGGACAATCTTGATCTAAACTCGGAGCCATTAAGCACTGACTTTCAAGTGTCAGTATGTATAAGAATCAGCTGGAGCCTTGTTAGAAAAAATGAATTCTGGGTCCACCCAGATGAGTTTGCATTTTGAATAATCTCCTTAGGAGAGTTGGATGCAGGTGTTCTTGGACTGCATTTTGAGGAGTACTGCTGCAGAGGATTCATGGCTGAAGGGACTAAAGGATGCCATTGAGAAACTGCATCATGAAGGAATTTCAGTGGGTCTCAGTAATAGAGTAAGACCCACACCAGTCAGGCCTCAGTGTGTGTGTGTGTGTACACTTGTTTAAAATCCAATGGATGATATGGACTATGTATTATGGGACTGGTCCCGTTTTTCTCTGAATTGACTCCTAGAAAACTCAAAGCTAAAATTGTGGTCCATCTCTAAGAGAGAATTTATCAGATCTTACAAAGGATTTTTTCTACTTTTATATTTCATTTAACCCCAGTTTCTCCAGCTCATTTTACATTTTGTAACCCTCAAAGCATTTCCTAAGCCATCTCAGATCCTTTTGTAAGGAGGAGGGTACAGTGTGAATGATGAGAGGCAGAGAGTCTGAGACAGAGAGATAGAGTTAATACACAAATAGATTACTAAGAATGAAGTGGAAAAGGATGGAAATAGTGATTAAACCCTTTTATTTCTCCAAGTAAAAGAGTTTATTTTCATGAAACATCCTAAAACAGATTTTAATATTGGTAAAGCAGGACACCATTGACTGGGGGCGGGGGGGGGGGTTCTTTTTTAATTGTTATTATTACTTAAAATATTACAAAGAGTAGTACATATGTCTCTTTCCAAAAATCAGGACTTTTTTAAAACACAGCAGGATGTGGGACAAATTGTTAAAAATCGGGACTGTCCCACCAAAAGCGGGATGTCTGGTCACCTTAGCCTAAAGTGGCAGTCAGACATCACTCTCGCAATCTGGGACCCCTTGCTCCTAACTACCCGCCTGCTCACTCCTATCACCCAGCCTGCTCGCTCCTTACCCCTTGGCTCACTGCTCATTAGTGCTGCCGAAGAGGTGGGAGAAGCTCCTGCCGCTACTCACCAGCCATGAGCCCTGCTTCTGGCTGCGCAGTGCTCCCACAGTGTGGGAGCACACTGTCCACCAGAGGCAGCTCCTATTTTGAGCATCTTCCCCCTGATAGTCAGTGAGCATCATAGCGACCAGTCGCTATGGTCATTCCAGTCATTCTGGTCATTCTGCTGTAACGGTCAGTGGGCTTTTATATATAGATAGATATGCATAGCCCAAGGACACAGGCAATAGGGTAGTGAAGACCTATGAGGGTGGATAAGGGCTGGGAGAAGGGGGGAAGGGATAAAATAGGGAATATCTGTAATACTATCAACAGTGAAAGATATATTTTTAAATTGTAAATTTTTTTAATTAAAAAAGGAAAAGTATAAGTGAAAACCCTGTTGTCCTGAATTAGAATTAGAAATATCTATATGAACTCATAAATTAGTCTTACTTTCTTAGCTTTATCCACTGAAAGAGCCTAGAAACCATGACCAGCCCAGAGGCAAATGGCACACTTATCAGCCAGAATATAGTTTCAAAATACCACTCTCCACTAAAAGAACCAGATAGGTGGCCAATTCGAGATCTGGGACTACATAATTATAAAATAGATTGGAGTATATTTTAATATCTTTTAATATTTTTAATATACTTACATAAATTCTCAAAGACAACTGAGTTTATGACCAGAGGACTTAAGAACCAAATTGTAGAGGCTCCTGCTAGCCATTCATGGGATATCAGTGAGCATCAGGAAAAAGAATAACTACCGTAGATTGAATGAAACACATCATATATGTTAATTCATCCATTTATAAATTATAATAATAAACTAATAGGTCACCATTAGAGAATGTTAGATGAACCACTCATTGTTCTGAAAACTGATAGATAAAAGAAAAGAATCAAGCATTTACTAACAAGCAAGCGGTACCCCTGGGAAACGGAAGCGTAAGGGCTAAGGTGTGGTTGGGGAAGGGGAGGAGTCTTTAGCAAGACTCCAGCTAATATAAGAGACAATCGAATATAATCAGCATTTTTCAACCCTGAATGAATTAGGAGATCTGGGCTTTGCTTATCAGTGCTGCTGACATCCCCAAATGACAGGCAATTATACACATCCTAAGAAGTAGTCTCACCAAAAAAATCAAACCTGCGCCTGTTAAGGCCTCTTCTAGACCCAGCTTTCAGTTTACAGGAAATGCAGAAGCCAGAGGAGCATGTTAAACTGTCCCATGAGGATGCAGATTCCTGACCATGGAGAACTCTGCCAGACAACGACTCAGTGCAAGGGGAGAACGCACAGACGAGGGCAACCTATTGATTGAAAGGCATGAAAGGTGCACCAGTCAGCTGCAGTGTGCAGATCTGTTGTGGATCCTGATTTTTTTTAAAACAATATTAAAATTCTATGAAATTCACAAGATAAGTGAAAATAGGAACACTGACTACAGGGTTGGGCAAAAATCAGTTTACAGTTGTGAGTATGCAAAAGTTTATTCTTGTATTATTATTTATTAACTAGAGGCCCGATACATGAAATTCGTGCAAGGGACTTGGCCCCACCATGGCAGGCAGCTGCCTCTGCCTTGGCCCCTCGCCATTGCAGCTTCATCAGAAAGGACGTCCAGAAGGATGTTCAATCTAATTAGTATATTATGCTTTTATTATTATAGATTATTGTATTATTTTCCATACAAACAACTACAAACCTACTTTTTCCCACCCCTGTATTTAAAAACAATACGGAATTGCCCTGGCTTATGTTACTCAGTGGTTAAACCTGAACCAAAGGGTGGCAGGTTTGATTCCCAGCCCTGGTTGGAGTGCATATGGGAGGCAACCAATATATGTGTCTCTCTCACATCAATGTGTGTGTTTTTTTTCTCTCTCTTTACCCCCTCCCTTTTCTCCCTCCTTCCCTCCCTCTTTTAAAAAAAATCAATGGAAAAAATATCCCCAGATGAGGATTAACAAAGAAGTAAAAACAATAGGAACTATGTATTATTAATTTCTGGGTGTGATAATGGTATTGTGGTAATTTTTGGTTGTTGTTGTTAATCCTCACCTGAGGATATTTTTTCCATTGATTTTTTTTCTTTTAGAGAGAGTGGAAGGGATCAACTCTGCAAGCTAAGCATGTGCCCTTGACCAGAATCGAGCTCACCAGACTTTGGTGCATAGGCCAACACTGTGGCCGCTGAGAAACACTGGCCAGGGTGGTATTGTGGTAATGTTTATGGAGTCCTTATGTTTCAGAGCTACAGACTGAAATGTTACAGAAGACATGATAGGATGTCTGCCTTTGCTTCAATGTAATCCAAGGAGTGGATGTGGGTGGGTGTAGTTGGGACATGACTGAATGATTTGATGGGTGTTGAAACTGGTTGACAGATGCATAAGAGTTTGTTTGAATATTGTCTCCTTTTGGAGATGTTTGAAGTTATCCATTAGTGTGCTGAGCTAATAGACTGCTAAGAAATCTAAGCTTCTCCCTTTGTGCCCATTCAGTGCTCCAAGAGCTGCCAGGGGGGCTTCCGGGTCCGTGAAGTACGCTGTCTGTCAGATGACATGGCCCTAAGTAATCTCTGTGACCCTCAGTTGAAACCAGAAGAAAAAGAATCCTGTAACCCTCAAGATTGTGTCCCTGAAGTTGGTAAGTAGGGATCCCTATCCTGGAGTAAAGATGCATCTTTGTTAAGCTCTGTCAAGTTCTCTGGTGTGAAATGTCACATCCATCTGGAGTTCAGGGGTCAAAGTACTTTTGGCATGTTACGTTTATAAGCCTGGATGGTGATCCAAGCCACCCACCAAAAGATAAGCTTAAATGTGAATTGATTAAAATGGTAATGTATTCAGAGACTTGGTTCCATCATCCTTAAGGTCAGAGTAATGAAATTTCTTTCTTTTTTAAAAAAAATATATTTTATTGATTTCTTACAGAGAGGAAGAGAGAGGGATAGACAGTTAGAAACATCAGTGAGAGAGAAACATCGATCAGCTGCCTCCTGCACACTCCCCACTGGTAATGTGCCCACAACCAAGGTACATGCCCTTGACTGGAATCGAACCTGGGACCTTTCAGTCCGCAGGCCGACGCTCTATCCACTGAGCCAAACCAGTCAGGCTCAATGTCATATTTAAAGAAAAAGAAAAAGCCCTACCTGGTTTGGCTCAGTGGATAGAGCGTCAGTCTGTGGCCTAAAGGGTCCCAGGTTAATTTCCAGTCAAGGGCACATACCTCAGTTGCAGGCTCCTTCCCAGCCTGGGCCTGGTCAGGGCACATGTAGAAGACAACCAATCGATATGTTCTCTCACATCAATATTTCTCCCTCTGTCTTTCCCTCTCTCTTCCACTCTCTCAAAAATCAATGGAAAAATATTCTCAGTTGAGGATTTTTAAATAATGATCTACATACTAGTATATAAAAGGCTAATATGCAAAGTGTCTCCTTGGGCATTCGATTGGGAGACCAGGAGTTCAATCGCTCACTATGACGCGCACTGACCACCAGGAGATGGCACAGAACATGGTGGGTGGGTGGCGGCAGGGCACTGAGGGAGTGAGAGAAGGAGGAGACGGGGAGGCAGAGAGGCAGGAAATCTGATTGGCCAGGCCTGGAGACACTACCTGTGCACAAATTTTCTGCACTGGGCCTCTAGTAATAATAATAAAGAAAAAGAAAAATGCAAGCTCTTAGTGCACACCCACACTCCATCAGCAATCGACAGCAGGACCAGGATGGAGAGCCCTTACCTCACGTTCTCTCCCCAGTAGTCCAGGCGGCCCCTCCTGCTAAGAGCATCTTGTTCTCTTCTGCTACAGATGAAAGCTGCAAGGACAGATACTACAACTGCAACGTGGTGGTGCAGGCTCGCCTCTGTGTCTACAACTACTACAAGACTGCCTGCTGCGCCTCCTGCACGCGCGTGGCCAACAGGCACCCGGGCTTCCTGGGGAGCAGATAATACCCCCTGCACCTACCCAGAGGGCAGAGCAACAAGTCTGAAGAGGGTAACCGGCAGGCAGCTGATCCACCAGGGGCTCCCTGGCCCAGGGCACTGCCAGCCAATTTGGTCACCAGTCCCGCCTTCAGTAAAATGTACATGCCCAGGCGCAGAGCCACGGCTCTGAGCATCGCCATCAACTGAAGTTCCCTCCTTGGGAAACCTGGCAACCTCTAACAGTGCTCTCTGAAAACCAGTCAGGGGGGCATGCAGGCAGCTCTAGCCAACCCCTCCTGGCACTTTCTAAGGCAGCAATTAGCCCCGACTGGGCACTGCCTCCTCCAGGGTGCTATTGGCCTTTCCAGTATCAGCACCTCCTGGAGAGTCAGAGGAGGCAGCACCCTACCCCAGGGCCCATGAAGCCTTGCTGAAATGCCAGCACCCCTGTGACCTCAACCCCACTGTGCCTGTCCTCATTCTCAAAGACATGGAGTTGTTTGCCTGCCTCATGACACAAGCATCTCATGCCATGCAGTGCTTTATTGTTTCACAGGTGTATTCACATGTATTAATTCCTTAGCAGCTTACAACACCCCAGAAGGGAGGCGGGGAATGGGGAATGTCTCCATTTTACTAGCAAGGAAACTGAGACTCATTGACCTCCCAGCCATATTCATCTGTTCAGTGGCAGAGCTGAGTCCCAACCCCAATCATCTGACCACAAAACCCTGACCCCAAGGCCTGTCCAGAAGTCTTAGGTCTGCAGGATACAGCTTCACTTTAGACCAAGAGTGAGACTATCTTAAGTAGCAAATGAAACCGAGGTCTTTGAATTCTTCCCTCCAGCCAAAGGTCAAAACTTTATCCCAACATCAGCTGTTTCAGAAGTCTGTTTCCACCAATCCCTTCCCCCACAGTCACAGGCCCTCATCACAGGGTTCTGCAGCTTTTGTTAAGCCCCATCCTTAAAGGAACTCTCCCCTGAGATCATAAAGGTGCTGGGTATCACAGTCATTGCCTGAAATTCTGACTTCACTCCCCAGTGAGATGTTTTCCCTGGAACCGGAAGTCAGAGTCCCTTTGGCCACAACAGTTCCTTTCTGGTCCTGGAGCAGATTTCCAGAGCTGTGTGCTCAGCCCCTCCTCAGCCACCCTCCTGGGCTGTTCTCCACACACGCCTGGTGGAAAGTGTAACCAGCCCACACCAGCAAAAACCTCGTTTCTATTAGAAAGAGTCTCCCTTTGGTCTTTTTGGTTTGATTTATGGATTTATCTCTATTACTTCAAATCCTTCCAGGACTGAATAACCCATGTCCCCACCCCACCCCCAGACATGAGCACTGAGACCTCCATTAATGGAGCCAGTCTGGGAGGAGGGGCTGTGAGCTCCAGTGACAGCTGCATCAGAGGGCTCTTCCCTGACTCACCTCACCTAACTCCGTAGCTCCAGAGTCTGCGGAGGTGGGGGTACAGTGCCTATTGAGAGATGAACTCTTTGAAAAATCCATAAAGAAGAAGAAATATATGTACATATTTTTTCTTTTACCCATTAAGAAAAGTACCAGGCTAAACAAATTGTAAGCTCTTAGTATTGCGGTCCTGGGCCCATTTCCCTTTTAAAGCAAGCCTTAGCAATTGAGTTTCTCCCATGAGCCCTTTAAAGCAGAAATCTGCAAATTAGATGATCACTTGCAGTTTTTGGAAGCAGTATCCCCAGTTAGTCGGACACACTGTGTTTTCAGGAATTCTATAGGGCTTTCCTGTGGCTGTCCTCTTCCTGGGGAGCCCCAGCACCTCTTCCCAAAAGCACCCCATCTCTCCTAGTTCTTATGGGATTCCTGCAGAGAAGCAGGCGGGAAGAGGCCCTGCTCCTCCTGCCACCAAATGTATCAGTGATTTCATCCAGTGTGCCCCCTGCCTTTCACTTGAAGCTTTTTCCTTCTAATCACAAGGGGAGTTTGTCCTTGACGCAGCTGCTCTCAGAGCTTGCTGAACAAGCCAGCCATCTGCTGGAGTCCTTGAAAGAGGCTGTCTTTACACATAGGAGGGCAGGGTGGATCAGTGGGTGGGAGAGCAGGAAGGCTGATTTCACCTCAAATTAAGGGAAAATCTTGTAGCCATACCAGCTGCCCAACAGGGGTGTGGCCACCATTTATGAGTGTGCTCTCCATCCTAGGTGGGACTTCTCTGTCGCGTGGGAGGTGAGCATCCCGGTTCCTTCCACCACAGGGTGCTCATGATGCGCTGGTCAGTGGTGGCTTTGTCTCTGACATCTGACAATGCCCCGTGTCTCCCGAATGCTACCTAACATTTCTTTAAAAGCACAGCGATCCTTCCATGATGATGGCCGTTGTGGAGTTGGGTAGGGTGGGTCTCATGACACTGGGGGAGAGGGCGGAAGTACCTAAACTCTTTATTCTCTTCCAACAAATAGCTGAGCTATTCTTGGAATTCATTTATCTCTGGAAAGTTTATAAATTACTAGAATGGGGTTTTATTAGTTTATTTGTCTTAGAAATCCAACTTTTACTAATTTCCTAGCTTCTCATGTCCGCATCCAAGTGCCTTTGTCATTAGCACAGCAGATCAGAGAAAGTCCTCTGATGTTTGCAGTGACGAAGACGTGCCTGTGTAGGGAGTCTAAGGAAAGCTCACCTTTGGACGGCTCCCTCCCTCCAGATGTGTCTCCTCACCCTTTCCTGCACCCTGTGATTCTGACTTCTCCTCTGCATTACTTGCCACCCCCTTCTCAGTCCTGTCCATGTTCTGACCACAATGCAAAACTGAAATTTACATTTGATGGTGCCTTCCCTCCCCCCCCTCCCGTATACTGGATTGCCTCATTCTCTGCCCTGAATTTTAAAATTAGGTGAATTTAATCTGTTATCTGTTTTTCTCACAAACATCAACAGAGCTCTAAACAGAAATAGTTTCTCTGCCCTCAGGGACCTGCAGTGTGACAGGAGCTCTCTGAGCTGTACCTAACTCTCCCTTTGCCTTAATTACTTCTCTGACCCAGGGTTCTTTTGAGTTTTCCTTTTTTATTTCCTTGAATACGTATCATTTAGGTATCCTCAGAGTGTTCAATATTCAGCATTCTTTTTCCTTTAAAACAAATGGCTTTATAGACGGATGAAAACATGGGAAGCAAGCGTAATTTATTTCCATGCAATTGTGTGGCAGAGAGAGAAATCCAGATAATACTAATATTACTAGCATCATGCTAAGCCAATGTTTTTTTTTAATATGGCCACTTTAGAGATTAAATATCAGCTCTTTAATGTGGAAGAAGACACAAATATAAGTGGTAAAAAGAAATAGGATTTACCTTAAAGCAGGCTTCATACTCAAACCTGAAGGAACCTATGCCAGCATGGCAGTTGGGGGCCAACATTTGATCCGTGATGTGTGAAACGTTGTCAATGCGACTGAAGGGGAGAATAGTGCCTTGCTGGTGAACTTCGCAGATGGCATTGGCATCGGAGAGCTAACAGCGTCGGTGGCAGGTTCTGGACCCAAAATGATCTGGGAAACTATTGACCAGGGAGCAACATATAGTCTGACCTTTGGGTTAAAAAAAAAATACTATACAAATACAAGGTACGGAAGATATAAGAGTTTTGGTTGACTAAGCTGAGTGTGAGTCAGGAAAGTGGGATGGAACCACAACAAAATTAAACACAAAACACCTGGGCTGCATAAGGAGAAGACGTTGGTGAGCATATCCATATTGTGGGGAATGTCAGCTCTGCGTAACATTCAGCTAAGCGTGCCCAGTCCTGATGAGCGGTGCGGGCTGTTCAAAACAGAGAAAAAGACTTTATGAGAATGTTTAGCCAGGAGTCCTTGGGATAGCTATCCAGGAACAGGAGATAAATCTACAGAGAGGCAGATTTCAACTCTTGCAGAAGAACCGGCTTTCTGCAAGTTAGAGCATTTGGGGGGCAGAGCCTCCCTGGCCAGTGGTGACTGAGCCGTGCTGGCGGGCGCAGCAGAGGCTGAATGGTCCTTTGTCAGGGATGCTGGAGAGGGGGTCCAGGCACGCAGCCGAGGCAATATGACTCAAGATCCTTGTCAAGCCTGGGTTTGGGTGACTATAAGTAGAACAGCTTTAAATGATTCTTCAGGTCTGGGATGGCCAGTGCAGGCACACCTACTTCCCATTCCTGTGTCTGCATTTGGACCCTGTGTCACACCCCTCGAGCTCAATGCAGCCATCAGAGAACCACTAGAAAACTAGTCAGAGCTGCCCTGACTGGTCCTGCTTTGTAGACGAGTAACCAAACATCCCGATGGACAGTTCCATGCCCAGGGTCGCATGTCTTGATGGCGGCAGAGCCTCTACTAGGACCCTCTAATACCATCTCTGTTTCTCAATTCACCTTCCTTTCCTGCACCTTTGCTGGAAACAGTCCCACCTGCTGATTCCATGCTGGGGAACATGACCATGAGAGGCTGGGAACTTCCAACCACCTTCCTCGCCATCTTCCAGACATGAGCCCTTCACCTCAGTGAGAGGAAAGCCATCCTGTTACATAAACTAACCGCACCTGCCTTGACCCCCAGACCCCCACCATTCAGTTTGACAGAAGGATATACTTTGTTATAACTTATTATTTGTTCTTTGTAAATACAAGATGTTTATAGGAAATGTGTATTCTGAACTCTATTGACAGAATGAATCACTACACCAAAATAGTTCTCCGATTTAGAATAAGTTAATTTTAAAGGGACCTAATAGGTATTTATTGACATATGCAATCCATGTTTGTGTAAAGTCATTTGATCCTACTAACCCAGCTTCCTGGAAAGCTGCTACACAACGTCTTTTCCTAAGTCCATAGTTATGATTTGTATGCTGATTAGTCAAACTCCTTGGGTTTTAAGATGGAATATAAATTACTTGGCTTTTCGACTTGCCCAGGGCTTTTTCCCCTGGCATTGTATCCGTCTAGATTGCCACCTTTTCATCTTAAATATTTTATTTGCTCATATAATATGCCCTTTCTTCATGCCCAAACACTTGGAAAAGGAAATATGAGGGTCTTTCCCTGTCTCCTCTGTCTTGCCTCCTTCAGGAGAGTCACCAGCAGTGAGTTTCAGGAGGCTCGGTTAGAGCCCTGGATAAAGCAGAGTCTCCCTCCCTGCAGGGCCCAGGGGCCATGAAGATGCATTTGCTGACCACCCTGTCTCCAGGCCCCCCGGGCACTGCTGAGTGGGGGCTCTGGGCTTTCCTATCAATAACCGCATAGTCAGGAGCAAGGAGCCCCCTGAGTACTCCCCTGGCTGTGTCACCTTGTGATGTTAAATTATTGTTTAAAGAGGTGGAATGTGAAGGTGAATTATATGAGTAAGTACAGTCTGTTTTCTCTTCAGCAAAAAGGACAACTATTTTTGTGTATGACTAATTTATTTGTATTATTGTAAAAATACAATAAACTGGTTAAGAGACTGGCTTTGTTAACACATTTGTGCTCACATTGCTTTAAACAGCCCCCTCTGCAAAGAAGAAGCGGGCCCTTTAGCGGTGGGTGGGCTTGTCAGACTTGGGTCCCGGGAGCTCTGTGGATGGCTAGCTACTTAGAGAGCAGGGTCCACCTTCCATACAAAGGCCGTTAGCCTGTGTTTCGTGCAAGTCCTCAGCTTGGCTATGTGTGAGGATCACCAGAGGAGCTTAAGATAACATATTCAGGAAAGTGGCCACCCCCAGGGTGGCCCTTTTCTGGTGTCTTTCTAAACGTCCCTCAGTCAGGAGAAAAGGTGGGGCCCACTGTGCCATTCAGTGTGGCTCCATCTCCCAACCTGACTAAAACTTCTTCCAACTTCCCTCAGGCTGACTTCACCTTGGTCGCAAGTTTAGCAAAGTGCTTGACAAGATCTTTCAGATCAGGTGTGTAATAAAGTGGCTGTGACTTAGGTCATGACACCTCTGGAAGATCACCCTGGCCTAGATTGCTAGTGGAATGCTTACGAGCTCTGTCCCAACTCCATCCTGCACAGCATGTCATCAGTCACTCTCAGAAACTTACTATTATGCCTGAAATGTGCTTTCCAGCCCTCCCACCCACCTTTTTCCTGCCTGGGAAATCTTCATTTACTCTCTTTTCAATTGTGGTAAAATTCATGTAACATAAATTCTTTTACTCATCTTAAAGTGTACAATTCAGTGGTGTTTAATGCCTTCAGTGATATGCAACCTGCTGCACAACAGTTTTATTATCTCCAAATTCTGTCTATTCTGCAATACCCAAACCCTCTGAGCACTCTTACACACTCTACCTTGTTGACTCTTCACAGCAAATCCCAGGTTAGAATGTTATTCCCTTTGATAAATGGGAGCTGAGAGCGGTTTAGTGCAGCTGCCACTTGGTGGCACCAGATTTCCACAGTCAGCTTCCCCAGAGGCGGAGTGTCTCCCCGGCCTGTTAGTTCCGGTCTCTTTCTCCACACCAATTCCAATCATTGCACAGCGGCTGCGTGAACACTGGATGGGTGCTTAGCTGTTGATGACATGTCTGGTGTGGTTTAGTTTCACAAGCTGGATGTGATCGACCTGGTCCGAGGCTGCATTAGAAGATAAACAGTCACCACCCCAGGGAGGAAATGCACCTTCTCTGTCTTGGGACCAGACCCACATGGATCCCTTGGTCTCCAGTTCAAAGGACCACACGCCATACACGTTGATTGAACTCCAGGAAAGAACCCAGAGATGGTGGGCAGGATGGTGTCTGGAGGGGAAACTGTCTCCAGCCATCTTCAGAAATCTCCAGAACTATCAGGGTAGACGACAAGAACCTGGAAACAACAGCAGATCAGCAAAGAGAAGGGGCAGGGAGTTAGACTTGCCTCAGAGAAGAGTTCCTGTAATTGGAGCTTCACAGTGGGAAAGGCAAGTTTTGAGAGACTGTGAGACCTTCAAAAAAACATTTAGGCAGAGGGAAAATTTGAATATGGACTGTAGTTAGGATGACACAGTGAAACCCTGTAAAACTTCTTAGATGTGGTGACTGGTATCTGGCCGAGCAGGAGTGTGTGCTGCTAGAGTCTTGAGGGTCAGAGGCCCTGGTGTCTGCAATTCACTCTCCTGGCGGCTGGCACCGTCGCCATGTGACCTAATCACCTGGAGTTATCCTCAACGCCCCTGAGCTCTCTAAGGGTGCACAGACACCCTTGCTCCTCTTTCCCATGGTATCTTGTGCAGCTGTGTGTCCGGCACCGGGACACGTGCAGGGCACCCACAGAGGCGAGCACAGTGTCTGTAAGGCCAGCTCGTGCCCCAGCTGACCCTCAGCATCGATACCTTTACTGAGCTCCTGCTATGTGCCAGATACCCTCCAGGTCCCTTACCTGGTGTAGTTTAATCTTCACAACTCTTAAGAAATGAGTACTTCATTTTGTGGCCATTTATAGATACATAAATTGAGATTCAAAGAGAGTAAATTGACCAAGGACATGGCCGGTAAGCGGCAAGGTCAGCTTTAGGTTTTCATCATGCTGCATTTTGTAATGAAATCAACTATAGTGTAAGTAAGGTTGGGACTCCATCTCCACCCCCTCCCCCCTCAGATACTCTAGTCTTCAGTTCTTGAGGGTGGAGACCAGGCATTGGTGTCCTGGAATTAGCAAGGAATTCTGGGGCTGAGAACCACTGGGAAGGGTGTGTGAATCATCTGGGTCTTGCTGGGTTTCACTTTCTGATTCCATGACTGGGATGTGGCCTGAGATTCCGCAGGTCTTACAAGCTCCCAGGTGAAGCTGCTGCTTTGAAAATAAGGCCCTTAAATTAACCCTTAAGGAAGTTGCAGGTTTCCTTGTTTTTTATTGGGAAGTTGAGCCAATGACTGCTGAGATTCTTTATGAAACTGTCATCTATGAAGTTGAGATTCTTCTCCTTAATTTACCAGTTTGTTCCTTCAATCAGTGAAACACAGAGACTCTAAAGTGTTTGACATCTTTTTACTCACGACATGCATTATATATATTTAATTTTTTAACCAGGTAATCTGTGTATCATCCAGGCATTCATTAGGCCACACTTAGAAGAAAATCTGACTACATTGACTTGGAGATTTGTTTTTCTTTCATAGTGAGAAGTCAGAAGGAGAGCAGTTGCTGGCATTGGTTCAGCTTCTCTGCAGTTCTCTTGGCCTCTTCTTCATGGTTGCAAGACAGCTTCTCCAGCTCCAGCTCTTTCATCCAGGGCAGGAGGGAGGCAGGGCCATTGCAGCTGCATTTGTCTCCATTTACTAAGAAAGCAAAATGTTCCTAGAACCCCTCCCCCCAGCAAACTAACTTCCACTTAGGTCTCATTGACCAAAAGGGCTCCATGCCATCTTAGCTGCAACACAGAGAAAGGACTGCCCACAGTCCCTTCAGGTTGATCCAACAAGGACTCGGAATGGGCAGCTCGTGTATCCTGGTGGTGACCATGCTCTGGGAGAGAGAACAGGCCTGGCTGCTTCCCTGCTAAACCCCATGTGCAAACACCATGTGGGAACCGAGCAAAGTTCCCTCAAGGGGTCCCTGGGAGTATCATTCCCTTCTGAGGTGGTTTGCTTTTACTCTTTCTCTGTTCTGGCCTTTTATGAAAACTCTCTCTCTCTGCCACAATTATCAGCAACTCTGTGTTTACATCTTTCTTTCCACATAATCTCTGATTTGTCTTCAATTACAAGTAAATGTTTTAAAGCTCCTATGACAGAATCAATGGCGACATTGGCCATGGGTGTGACAGCAGCAGGAATTGGTGGGGCTGCTCCATGCCAGACCCTATGCCAAGCTCTGCGCAGGAGCAGCGAGTGGGTGGGTTCTCTCATACTGGCAGGCACGAGCAGAGGGCAAAGCAGAGAAAAGAAAAGCAAACTCTGCTGGGGAACTGGAGGAAGCTTTCCAACATTTTGTCAGTCATTCAAGAAACAATGATCAGGCTCCTTCTGTATGTCAAACCCTTATACCAGGTAGACAGGATTTCTGGTCTCACAAAGCTTAGGGGACAGGCAATAAATAAACAAATAGTTGAATAAAATAGTTCCTGATCTGGTCTGCGGAGAAACACTGGAGCTGGGTCTTGTGAAGTGTGTGAAAGAGTAGGCTAGAGGAACAGGGAAAGGCTACTCAGAGATAAGCCAGCAGCAGTATAGATAGGAAGCTATGCAAAATGAAATAAGTCACATACCTGAGGAATCTAAAATGGTATTAAAGGGCACAAACTTCTAGTTATAAGGCGAATAAATTCTGGGAATCTAATGCACAGCATGGTGATTATATGCTTAAAAGCTGTTAAAAGAATGATCTTCAGTGTTATCACCACAAAAAAAGAAATGATAATTATGTGGCATGATGCAGGTGTTAGCTAACATTATAATGGTAATTATATTGCAATATAAAGTGTATCAAATCAACACATTGTACACCTTAAACTTACACAATGTTAAAAGTCCATTATATCTCAATAAAGCTGGGCAACAAATTTTAATCTATATATCTACTTTAATAAAAGAGTAATATGCAAAGTAGCCATCACTCTGAGACACATAAGCCATGCCCACCAGCCAATCAGAGCAGCTGTATGCAAATTAACCCATCAAAGATGGTGGTTAATTTGCATACACAGGAGAGCAAAAACTGAAGATAGTGTAGAAGAAAGCCAAGTGCTGCAGAAGGAAGCTAAGCAGTAGAGAAAGGAACGGAACCGAGGCAGCGGAGATGGTGAAAAAGGGAGGGAGAAGAGAGGGAGGGAGCCAAGGTGGCAGAGATGGGTAGAAGCCAAGGCAGCAGAGACATGAACCAAGGCAGGCTTTGCTCCCTTCTCTGCTTCACTCTGTCTCAGGAAGCACTATTCTTGCAGGAATCTTCCTGCAATGGGCTACTAGTAAAAAAAAATATATATATATATATATATATATATATATATATATATATATATATATTCTAATAAAAGCATAATATTGAAATTGACCATTTCTTTGGGATGCCTAAGCCACGCCCATCAGCCAATCAGAGTGACTTCATGCAAATTAACCCAACCAAGATGGAGGCCAGCAGTCACGGAGCTGGTAGAGTAAACAGGCAGCTTCCGTTGCAGCAGGAGTAAAACTGTTTGCTGGCTGGGCTCCTCCCAGCTCCAGGCAACAACATATTTGCAACATTGTCCCAATTATAGAAGCCTCAGAGCGATGGAGGAAAATGCCTGCCTAGAGTCTACTAAGGCAACATTCTTTCAATTTTAGAAGCCACAAGCTGAAGCAGACAGGAGGCTTCATTTGCTGCCTAGGCCTTGGCTTAAAGGAACAGTGTATCAATTATAGAAGATAAATAAACCCCAGAAACCTGCTTCTAGCCTTGCTGGGACATTGGGTCAATGGGAGCTGTGGGCAGCCTGAAAGCCTGAAAACTCCCCTCAGTCCATCACCCATGCTGGTCACACCCCAATGGAGTGAGGGATCCCACTGGGGGGCTTGGCCAGCCTGCAAACAGCCATCAGCCCCTCACCCAGGCTGGCCAGGTACCCCAGTAGGTGGAAATCCCCAGAGGGGTCCCAGACTGTGAGAGGGCACAGGCCAGGCTGAGGGATCTCCCGAGTACACAAATTTTTGTGCACCGGGCCCCTAGTATATATATAATAAAAAAGTAATATTGAAATTGACCATTTCTCTGGGACGCCTAAGCCATGCCCACCAGCCAATCAAAGCAGCTGTATGCAAATTAACCCAGCCAAGATGGAGGCCGGCAGTCATAGAGCTAGAGTAAATAGCAGGCTTCCATTGCACCAGGAGTAAACTGTCTGCCTAGGCCAGCTGGGCCTCTCTCTGATCACAGCAACATAGTTGCAATTATAGAAGCCACGGAGCTGAAGCCAACAGCAGGCTTCCGTTGCACCAGAGATGGAGGAACCTGCCTGCCTAGGCCGGCTGGGCCTCTACTAAGGCAACATTCTTTCAATTATAGAAGCCATGGAGCTGAAGCCAACAGAAGGCTTCGTTACCTGCCTAGGCCTCAGCTTAAAGCAACAGTGTATCAATTATAGAAGATAAATAAACCCCAGAAACCTGCTTCCAGCCAGCCTTGCTGGGTCATTGGGTCAATGGGAGCTGTGGGCAGACTGAAAGCCTGAAAACTCCCCTCAGCCCCCACCCAGGCTGCCCAGGCACCCCAGTAGGGACTTGAACCCTGAAGGGACTTTGGGCAGCCTGAAAATGGCCCTCAGCCCCTCACCCAGGCTGGCCACACCCTGATGGGGTGAGGGTTCACACTGGGGGTCTTGGCCAGCCTGCAAACAGCCATCAGCCCCTCATCCAGGCTGGCCAAGCATGCCAGCAGGTGGACATCCCCCAAGGGGTCCCAGTCTGCGAGAGGGCACAGGCCGGGCTGAGGAACCTCCCGAGTGCACAAATTTTTGTTCAATGGCCCCTAGTATATATACAAGGGCTATTTTCAGGGTGGCTACAGCCTCTTAAGAGAGGCAGGTCTTACTGGGGTGCCTGGCCAGCCTGTTTGCAGGCTGGCAACAGCCCCTTCAAGGTGGGTGTCCCCCGGGGGTGCCTGGCCAGCCTGGGTGAGTGGCTGATGGGTGTTTGCTGTAAGGCTGGCTGGAAACAGGTATCTGGGATTTATTTATCTTCTATAATTGAAACTTTGTTGCTTTAACCAGAGCCCAGGTCAGGTTGCCCCTGACAACCCAGGCCCCCAGGGCTTTCTCGAGCCCAAGCTGGCTAGAAGCAGGTATCTGGGGTTTATTTATATTCTATAATTGAAACTTTGTTGCCTTGAGCAGAGGCCACAGCCAGCCAAGGCAGGCAGAAACCTTAGCTTTCTTCAATGTCTGGGCAAGCCTCCTGCTTGTTCCAGCTCCATGGCTGCCAGCCACCATCTTGGCTGGGTTAATTTGGTGGGCATGGAGATTGGCTGTGGGTGTGGCTTAGGTGTAACAGAGTGACACCAATTTGCATATTACTCTCTTATTAAATTAAAAGCCCACGAGACTGTCCATATAACCAGTAGCTATAATGCACACTGACCACCAGGGGGCAGATGCTCAACAAGGACAGCAACTTTGCAGAGTGCCCTCTCACACTCTTGAACCCCTTGGAGGATGTTTGGGGAGCCGGTTTTGGTCTGATCCCCACAGGCCGGCCGAGAGACCCTACCTGCCAGAGGGACTCTGCTCACTCCACAGATGTCCTTCAAGTCCCGGTGCCACCCTAGGTGTGGTTGGCTGGGGAGGGAACACGGGAGGTCAGCTCCAGAACTTGTCAGGCCCATCTCACCCAGTCCTGCCTCGCCGGACACCTTCTAATTAATTTCCTTTCAGTGTGCACCGGACCTCTAGTAATAAATAAATCCTCAAAATAGAGAGAGATCTTGCAAAAAACAATTGGAGGAGAGCATATGAAGGGCAGGAAAATAGAAGGAGTTAGGGAGGAAAGCAAATGGCACAAGTGATGTGATCACCCCTTTGATTTCACCCTTGTCTGTAAGACCTATCTTGTATCCAGTATCAGGTAGATCGAGCCTCCTGTCTGACTCATCATATCTAACAATTTACACAGTTCAAGTTTGCACTATCAGCCAGTTTGATGGGGAAATGACACCCAAATGATGTTGTGCATGAACAAAGCTCATTGGTTCTGTACACGGTGGTTCTGGGATTCATATCCTTGAACATGGCTTTCACAGGGCTCCAGTCAGGGACATCTGAATGCAAAACCTGCATTAATGTAACAAAAGTTTAAAAATTTTTATAGCTGTCTTTGCATCCTGTTAGTGAATTTGTACTCTTTTCTCACTATAGAGTAAGTTACACATTCTGTGTACTGCACTCTACTGTGAGACCCTATTAGGCTAAAGATGTGCTTTATTTCCCTATCTTATAACACTATTGATGCAATGGCAAAGATAAAAAAATTTAAGTTGAAGTAACATTCAATTTCACATTAATTTCATTATGTTTCTAGGGGCCTGGTGCATGAAATTCGTGCACGGGGAGGGGGAGGAAGGGGAGTCTCTCAGCCCAGCCTGCTCCCTCTCACAGTCTGGAACCCCTCAGTGGATGTCCTATGATGGCCCCAGTCTGCCAGGCGTCGTGTGTGTGTGTGTCGCCACTGGGGACCTGCCCCCAGCCACATCTGAGGCTTGGAGCAGTCCTCCTGTGTGTGTCTACCTGCTGGGGGCTTGCCCCCAGGCTTGGAGCAGGCACCCCCTCTATGTTGATCTCTCAAACTCTTGCCCTCCCCTGCATGTTGTTCTCTTTTTTTGAGCTGTGGCCAGGGCTGGGAGCTGCCTGCCTTCCAAGCTTGCCTACTTCTCATCTTCCTCCAGCCACCAGAAAGCAGGGAAAACCCCACCTCATGGTCAGGCCAGCCTTTTCCTGCTCCCTGATCCCCAGAAGGGACCTGGGGAGCCGTCAAGCAGGCCTCCAGCCCCCAAGAGCTTGCTTTCCCACTCCTTAGTGCTCCCCAAAGGCTGTGGACTCTTTCGCACTCACCAGTTTCCTGCTGCCTTCCTTTCCCACTCCCCGGTGCTGCCAAGGGGTCTGGGGAGCTGCCAAGCAGGACCCCGGCCACTTCAGCCTTGCTTTCCTGCTCCCCAGTGCCCCGCAAAGGGCCTGGGCAGCCGCCAAGCAGGCCAAGATGCCCCCGCTACCTCTTTCCCACTCATTGGTCCCCTGCTGCCTTGCTTTCCCACTCCCCGGTGCCCCACAAAGGGCCTGGGAAGCTGCCAAGCAGGCCCCCAAACCCTGCCACCTGTTTCCCGCTCCCTGATGCCCTGCAAGGGGCCTGGGCAGCCGCCAAGCAGGCCGAGACCCCCCGCCACCTCTTTCCCGCTCCCCGGTGCCCTGCAAGGGGCCTGGGCAGCCACCAAGCAGGCCAAGACCCCCCGCCGCCTCTTTCCCACTCCCTGATGCCTCTCAAAGGGCCTGGGCAGCTGCCAAGCAGGCTACCAACCCTGCCACCTCTTTCTCACTCATGTGTCCTGGGTCCTGTGGTGTTTCGCCCTGCAGCCGCTCTGTGCACTCGGGAGGTCCCTCAGCCCGGCCTGTGCCCTCTCACAGTCTGGGGCCCCTCTGGGGATGTCCACCTGCTGGCATGCCTAACCAGGCTGGGTGAGGGGCTGATGGCTGTTTGCAGGCTGGCCAAGTCCCCCAGGAACATCCCTCACCCCATTGGGTTGTGGCCAGTGTGGGTGACAGGCTGATTGGCACTTTCAGGCTTTAAGGGTGCCCACAGCTCCCATTGACCCAATATCACAGCAAGCCTGGCTGGACGCAGGTTTCTGGGGTTTGTTTATCTTCCATAATTGATACACTGTTCCTTTAAGCCGGCTAACGAAGCCTCCTCTCTCTGCTTCACCTCGTGGTGTCTATAATGAGACAATGTTACTCTTAGGCCTGCTGTTTCCTTCAGTTCCCGAAGATTCTATGATTGTTATTATGTTGCAAATGTGTGTTTCGCTAGAGGCAGTTTAAGCGGAGCGGGCCTGCAGTTTCACTTTCACTCCTGCTGCAATGGAAGCTGCCGTTTACTCAGGTCCATGAGTGGCAGCCTTCATGTTGGCTGGGCTAATTTGCATACAGCCGCTCTGATTGGCTGGTGGGCGTGGCTTATCCCATCTCAGAGAAACGGTTAATTTCAATATTATGCTTTTATTAGTTAAGATACCTTAGTGTACAGGATAATTTGTGTCTGTTTTGGAAATTTTGAACTGGGAGCCTGAGTTGTTCCAGTCAGCAACCATCTGATGATTTTAATTCTCTTTGTAATTTAGTCACCTATGAATTTAGGAGGTTGGGATTCATTATTTCCAAATCCTTTTACTTGGATAGTCTATGATCCATCATAACTGAAAACAGCATGCAGTTATCACAGCCATGCTTTAGATCTAAAGACACTTGGAAATACTTATGGCAAACCTGAAATCAGGCACAGAGTATTGTGTGTTTTTAAAATATATTTTTATTGATGTCAGAGAGGAAAGGAGAGGGAGAGATAGAAACATCAATGATGAGAAATAATCATTGATTGGCCGCCTCCTATACGCTCCACAATGAGGATTGAGCCCCCAACCCAGGCATGTGCCCTGACCAGGAATCTAACTGTGACCTCCTGGTTCATAGGTCTGCACTCAATCACTGAGCAACACCAGCTGGGCAAGTATTGGTATTTAAACACTTATATTGGTTCTTAAACATTTTATTTTTAAAATTTCAGACTTCCAGAAAGTTATGTTGAATTTCAATATCTTGCCCTACCCTGGTTTGGCTCAGTGTATATATAGACTTAAAGTGTTGACCTTCAGACTGAAGAGTTGTGAGTTCAATTCTGGTCAAGGACACCTACCTCAGTTGCGGCTCGAGCCTGGAGCATGTGTGGGAGGTAACCAATTGATGTGTCTCTCTCACATCAATGTTTCTCTCTCTGCCACTCTCTTTAAAAATCAATGAAAAATATCCTCCGCTGAGGATTAACCAAAAAAAAAAAAAAGTTTCAATGTCTAATTTGAGTCTTACCTTAGGATTGTGTCTGGGGCTCTGACCAGTGGGCTCAGTGGTTAGAGTTTTGGCCCTCTCATCAAAGGGTCATGGGTTCAATTTCCAGATAAGGGCATGTACCTCGGTTTCAGGTTTGCTCCCCTACCCTGGTTGGGGCATGTGGAGGAGGCAACCAATGGATGAGTCTCTCTCACATTGATGTCTCTCTTTCTTCCCCCACTTCCCTCCTTTCCACTCTTTCTATAAATCAATGAAAAAATTATCCTTGGGTGAGAATTCACAAAAAAAAGAAAGAAAAAGATTATGACTGGGAATAAAATAATAGACCACAGACTTAGAAGTTACCTTTGAAAATAGACTATCAAATAAATAAATAGATAAATGATTGAGCATTTTTCATGCTTAAAAAAGCAGTATAAAAACACAAAAGATCAGTAAAATAACAAAAGCCTAATATCGACCAAACGGCGGAACAACCAGTCACTATGATGCGCACTGACCACCAGGGGGCAGATGCTCAACGCAGGAGCTGCCCCCAGCCCACAGGGCCCAGGCCAGCTAAGTCGGGTGCCAGTGGGGGCCCCTGATCACCCTGCTGGTCACCCCGCAGAGGGAGGTGACCAGCAGCTACAGCGGGAAGCAGGGCTGGCAAATGGGCAGCACCAGGCTGGCCAAGGCAGGTGCCAGCAAGGCCCTCTGATTGCCTCACTGGTCACCCCAAAGATCATCCGTGATCGCCAGCCAGGTCAGGGATCCTACCCGTGCATGAATTTTGTGCACCAGGCCTCTAGTATAATAATAAGTTTAAATATATTAAATTTAATATTAACCAGAATACCTCTGACTTAGAACTATTTTTGTTTTTATTTGCTAATCTAATATAATAAAAGAGTAATATGCAAATTGACCGTTACCCGAGACACCTAAGCCACGCCCACCAGCCAATCAGAGTGACTGTATGCTAATTAACCCAGCCAAGATGGAGGCCAGCAGCTATGGAGCTAGAGCAAACCAAAGTCTTCTGTTGCAACTGCCTGCCTAGGCTGATTGAGCCTCTGCTCACAGCCACACCCACCAGCCAATCAGAGCAGCTGTATGGAAATTAACCCAGCCAAGATGGAGGCTGGCAGGGTGGCTCTGCACTGGAAGCCTCCGCGGCCGGCATAGCTGTGCCAGGTGTGTCAGCTCAGTGGGGGGGGGGGTCCAGCCTGGGGCCTCTTCAAGGCATCCAGGATCAGCCATCCTGGGTCCGCTGCCTGGCTCCACCCCCCGGGAGCCTCCTCTGGGAGTCCAGGAGCGCCTGTCCCGGGTCCACTGCCTGGCTCCGTACCCTGGGGGCCTCCCCGGGGCATGTGGGAGTGCCGGGGCCTCTGCAGGGCGTGCAGGAGCAGCCGTCCTGGGTCTGCTGCCTGGCTCTGCCCTGGGGGCCTCCACGGGGTGTCCAGGAACGCCTGTCCTGGGTCTGCTACCTGGCTCTGCCCCAGGGGCCTCCTCGGGGGTGTGCGGGAGCACCCGTCCAGAGTCCGCTACCTTCATCCGCCCCCCAGGGGCCTGACAGGGCATGCGGGAGCGTCTACTGCACAGTACGGAGAATTCAAAGCCAGTCTGCTGCCCGGCTCCACCCCGGGTGTGTTTGCTCAGCAGCATGGCCTCACCGAGGGATCCTGCACCAGCGTCCACCCCTGGCTCACCCAGCTCTACGCCAGGTGTGTCCCCTCAGCGGTGGGGGCCCACCAGGCGTGTGCGATCATGGGCCCTCTGGTGGGAAACATCCAGGCCTGCACTCACCAGCCCTCCCACCCCTCAGTGCACGAACCCTGAAGGGGCTGTGGGCAGCCTGAAAGTGGCCCTCAGCCCCTCACCCAGGCTGGCCAGGCACGCCAGCAGGTGGACATCTTCCCCGAGGTGTCCCAGACTGTAAGAGGGCACAGACCGGGCTGAGGGACCCACCCCCCGAGTGCACAAATTTTTGTGCACTGGGCCCCTAGTGTCATAATGTTTGTGGTATTTTATACCTGACTATTTCATCATAGCATTTTTCCTTATAACCTTTTTCAATGGCAGAAAAATAGCCATCTTAAAATTGTATTAGATTTGTAAAATATATTGAGCTACTTCCACTGCATGGTGACTGACAGCAACATCCAGGTATGGTGTAGAGTTTGTAGGAGACTATTCAGGAGCAGGTCTTCAAACCCCTTGGGAGTTAACTAGGAAGCAAGAGCAGCACATGCGAAAGCCGTGCATTGGGAGGGACACGCTGTGCTCAGGGTTCCAGGAGACCTTCACAGCCAGAGTAGGGGCAGGAGGGCAGTCAAGCTGAAAAGATGAGCAGCGGCAAGTCCGCCTGGAACTCCTCCTGTACCTACATCTTAGGAGAATGGCTTTGAGCATATGCATCTTCCACAGTGTCATGCTGAAGGACATACTCCTCATCTCTGGGGAGAGGCACTAGGTATTGTTATTGCAACTTAGGATTTTCACCAAATATTAAACGTGGCGAAGAAAGACTGTTAGAACTCACAGCTTGCTTCGATATCAAAAGTCAGGCAGGAAGATATGCCAAATGTGACATTTGAACACCACTCATCTGAACAGTTCAATTTGGGCAATTTCTATAAGCCCATACAGCTGTCGTGGCATTGTCTGGGGCCTCAAGAATAAACCACAACAGACACAGGCAGACCTGGCATCTTCATGCCAGTGCAGCGCCTTTGTCACAGGACAGCAGATCCTCACACACTCACACCCACACACATGCACACCTACAAGCAATGCCTGGTTACAGCCAGTGCAGCCCCAGAGCCGTTCCATTAAAAGCAGACGTAGGAAATGAATAGATGCCTACAGAGAAGTCACTCCTTTCACTTTCTCTACGTTTCATTGCAGTTTGAGTCTCAGAATCTGTATGCCATAGAAAAACTGAGGACAGAAATGCCAGTTCAAAGCAACTTTCTACAGCCCAGAATGTCTGTGTTTTCCTTCCAACTTACCTGGAGACAGATGTGTCTGAAGGAGGTGTGCTTTATTATTAAATGTATAAGCTGGTTTTATAACTATGATGTCCCCATTTCTTCCCCTCACTCGTGAGCAAATGTATTCTCCTACAATAACCCACTTACCTGCCTGAGTATGAATGCCACCTTGGTCCCCCCTAATGGTATGACATTGGGCAAGTTGCTAAACCAGTCAGTGTCTGTAAAAGGAAGTGATAATGACTAGGCCACTGTCTGACGGTGCTCTGTGAAGACTGAATGAGTTCACACATATGAACACCTAGAACTGTATCTGGTACATAGCAATTTCTTAATAAATATGTCCTACTAGGGGCCCAGTGCACAAAAATTTGTGCACTCAGGGTGTTCCTCAGTCTGGCCTGTGCCCTCTTGCAGTCTGGGACCCCTCAGGGGATGTCCACCTGGTGTGCCTGGCCAGCCTGGGTGAGGGGCTGATGGATTTTTGCAGGCTGGCCAAGACCCCCAGTGGGATCCCTCACTCCCTTGGGGTGTGGCCAGCCTGGGTGAGGGCCTGAGGGCTGTTTCAGGCTGCCTACAGTCCCTTCAGGTTTTGGGTCCCTACTGGGGTGCCTGGGCAGCCTGGGTGGGGGGCTGAGGGGAGTTTTTAGACTTTCAGGCTGCCCACAGCTTCCATTGACCCAATGTCCCAGCAAGGCTGGCTGGAAGCAGGTTTCTGGGGTTTATTTATCTTCTATAATTGATACACTGTTGCTTTAAGCTGAGGCCTAGGCAGGTAACGAAGCCTCCTGGCTTCTATAATTGAAAGAATGTTGCCTTAGAAGAGACCCAGTGGCCTAGGCAGGCAGTTTCCTCCATCGCTGGAGCAACGGAAGCCTGCTGTTGGCTTCAGCTCCGTGGCTTCTATAATTGCAACTATGTTGCTGTGATCAGAGAGAGGCCCAGCTGGCCTAGGCAGACAGTTTACTCCTGGTGCAGTGGAAGCCTGCTATTTACTCTAGCTCTATGACTGCCGGCCTCTATCTTGGCTGGGTTAATTTGCATATATCCACTCTGATTGGCTGGTGGGCGTGACTTAGGCATCCCGAAGAAACAGTCAATTTCAATATTACTCTTTTATTAGATTAGACTAGAAGCCTGATGCAAGAATTCATGCACAGGTGGGGTCCCTCAGCCTGGCCAGTGATCAGGGCTGATAGGGGCTGTCTTGCCCAATCCCAATTGGGTAAGGTGACCAGATTTTAACATTGGTAAAGCGGGACACCATTGACCACTTGGCTGCTGAAAATCATATATTCCCTTCCTGTTCTCCCGCCATTCCCTAGCTTGTCGTGCATTCTTTCCAAAAATCAGGACTTCTTTAAAACATCGCGGGATGTGGGACAAATTGTTAAAAATTGAGACTGTCCCACCAAAAGCGGGACATCTGGTTACCTTACAATTGGGGACTATTGGGGCCGTTGAGGTTACCTGGCAACGATACAACAGCTGTGGGAGCACACTGACCACCAGGGGGCAGTATGTCCCCCCTGGTGGTCAGTGCACGTCATAGTCAACCAGTCATTCTGTCAACCAGTTATTAACGGTTGCTTAGAGTTTTATAGAGAGAGAGATTATTAGTATTGGTCATATTTATTTCAAATTAGCAAGAGTATTAAAAGCCTTACCTTGATCATCATAACACATGCTCATTATTAAACATTCACAAAACAAAAAAATATATAAAGAGAAAATAAAATAGTAAAATCCTCCTTTGTAGAAACCTCTGTTGACACTGTGCGCATCCTTCCCGACAGTACCTGAGCCTGCAGATACATGACACCTGAGGCATGCCAGTGCTTCCTGCTTCTTCGAAGACAAACTTGGTGAAGGAAAAGCGCAAGATAATGTGGCTCGGGCCAGCAGTTCTCCACCAAGGGTGGTTTTCCCCCTCAGGGGGCTATTTAGCAATGTCTGAAGACGTTTGGTTGCCACAAGTGGGGTCACGGGGGTACCACTACCATCTAGTATGTAGAGGGCCAGGGATGCTGCTAACATCCTGCACAGAACGTCCCGGTAACAAAGCATTATCTGGCTCAAAGGTCAACAGTGCCCAGGTTGAAAACCCTGCCTTGGGCTGTTTCGTTCCTAGATAATACGAGTTATAACCAGGAGGGTCAGTCAGCTAGAACACACTGGTGTGGTTGTACTGGTTAAGCTTGTATAATACTCTTGACTGGTTTTCAAGGGGCACAGCCCCCAACACCCATCCTGCAGAGTCTAGCACTAAGAGTTGAGACCTGGCATACACAGGGTAACTCCAGGACCAGGCCTTCCCCAGCCCTTCCCGTGGGTCCTAGGGAGAGAAGCTTTCCATTCTCACCCATAAACCCTTAGCACTTTATTGATAAATATTTTCTATTATTATTATTGGTAACGTTTATTTCAAATTAAGCATTGAGCATCTGTCCCCATTCTCTTAAAATTAAAAAGAGCTTTTGCCCTGGCTGGGTAGCTCAGTTGGTTGGAGCATCATCCTGATACCACAAGTTTGCGGTTCAATTCCTGGTCAGGGCACATATAGGACTCAGTCAATGAATGCATAAATGAATGGAACAACAAATCTCTCTCTCTTTAAATTCAATCAATAAATTTTGAAAAGGAAAGAGCTTTATTTTATCCTGAGTATAATTGTAACACGTTTCATTATTAAACATTCAAACGCAACACAAAGAGTTCTGTTTGTGGTGACAATTTCTGCTGGTGGCATCCTTACAATAGCTCTGCTGGAGAATGGAAAAGCCTCCTGTCAGAGCCCTGAGGGGAAAGAGAACTTAAAACAGAAACTGTTGCTGGTCATCTGGTCACAAAGGAGGAAGGGGGTCACCCGCAACATGGAGCGATCAGATGTGCTGGACAGACCGTGCGGACTGGCCGGGAGGCCTGGCAGTCCTGCTCAGACTTTAACACTGTTCCAGAAGAACTGCATGAGCCACGGCGGGGAGAACTGTGTGGGGACATCTGGTTGTTCCTAAATGTTATCTTGAAAAGAAAGTAAAGAGACTTTGTTGAGAAAAGTTCCTGCTGGCGTCTGCCTCTTGGAGTCCTGAACCTTCTTCACATTGCTCTAGATTAGAAAAAGAAACTATTGGATCATTCAGGTCCTGCCAAGGAGGAAGGTGTCCCATGATCAGTGGTCAGAAATCCCTGAGACACATGAAATCACGCTGTCCAAGCTGGTTTTTCCTTTATTGATTAAGGTATTACATATGTGTCCTTGTCCCCCCATTGCCTCCCCACTCCCTGTGCATGCTGCTTTGTTGTCTGGCTTTGAAGTGGAAACTGTGGGCCTATTTCCACATGAACGATACAGAAGCAGCACCACGTGCAATGCTACACAGCACCCACCGCAGGGCTGGTGCACACGTGACTTAGCCAGTTGCCTACAAACAGGTGTTTTTCTCGATTGCTGTAGGGAACAGCCTTTGTGAGAGTTTGTGGGATGGTTTTCTGGAGATGGAATTGCTGGGTCCTGATGAGTTCCTCCACTCAATCTCGCCACCTGCTACTCTTCCTCAGAGATAGTGAAGACCCTTGGTGGGGTCGGGTGGGGTTAAGGAATCCCAGAAGATGTATCTCCAGGACCAAGTGCTGTGAATGAGGCTTGTCCCACATCAGGAGCCCACAGTTGCTGGGACGGGCACCATGGCCACCAGCCCAGACAGCCTGGAGGTGTCACTGTGGAAATCTCTCCCTCCTTCCTTGGCAGGACCCAGGTCATATCTTAGCCTGGGCCTGTAATCCAGGGTGTGACAGGCCCAAGACAGGCTGGCCAGGGGACTTTACCTTCCAGGGTCTTAAGTGTCCAGAGGGAAGTCCGCCCTGCAGCATTATCATGCATTCTCTGTTCCTCCCACCTCAGCCCCCAGTGCCCAGCCCCACCCTGAGCAGCTGCCCCAGACCTCCAGGGAGTCAGAAGGGAGTTGCTGAGCTATCCCCGGAGGGAATAATGGTATTAGTGATAAGGTGGCCTCTGGCAGCTTCGTCAGCAGATTCAAGGCTTTGGGTTGAGTAATCCTTTGGCATCTGCCCTGGCAGCTGGTGGTCACAGATTGGTGACACTCCCTGCCCCAGTCCTGCTGGCTGTCATCCTTTCTGGCTGCACAGTCACCGCTCTGGCTGGGACTGACCTGGCAAAGAACCGAGGGCCAGGGGCTGAGAAGACCGCAGCAGGGATCATAATGGGTGAGGGGGTGACAATAAAGTCAAAATAAACAGAGTAAGCCGGGGCAGAGCAAGCACTGCAGGCATATTTTCAATGGTTTATTTTTTGCCTCCTAAGGTAATATATGTCCACTATAGAATAGCAAGATGATACAGACAAGTTAACAACAGATTCCTGTCCATTATGTGCCTTGTGACCCACATATCAAGGTGACCTGAACTCTGAACCTGGTCCCTGGACTCTCCATCTGGACTGAGGAGAGAAAGTGGACCTGGAGCAGTGGTTCTCAACCTTCTGGCCCTTTAAATACAGTCCCTCATGTTGTGACCCAACCATAAAATTATTTTCGTTGCTGCTTCATAACTGTAATGTTGCTACTGTTATGAATCGTAATGTAAATATCTGATATGCAGGATGGTCTTAGATGACCCCTGTGAAATGGTCATTGGAGGTTGAGAACCGCTGACCTGGAGCGAGTTTCAATACTAAGGATGGGACCTGGCCCTGAAGGGGCTCCTGCAGGGAGAGCAGGTGGGCCGAGGCAGGGCTGGTGTCTGGAGCAGGGAGCGCTGAACAGGCGGGAGGATGGCAGCAGCAGAGAAAAGGCTGCCAGGCTCTTCCTGGAGGACCTTCCCTGAAGCCTCCAGCTCCTTCCCTCGGGCCCTCCCCACGCGTGTACTCAGGGAGCAGTCTAGTATCTACCTTCTCCCAAGTACTTGCCTCCCTGCGGAGGGCTTCAGGGAAAATCTAATACCTTAGCACACTGTCCACCTGTAAAGGCATTGTCTTTAACCTCATCTGCGCCTCGGAGCTTGCTCCAAGTCTTTCCCTGAGTCCCTTCCCCACAAAGGTCACCTGCAACCTCTGCCCTGCTTCCACCTGACTCCTCCCTCTCATCTGGGGCTGGACTAATGCCTTTAGTGTCATCTCCTTTAACTCGTGCACTAGGCCACCCAGTTTAGAGATGATGAAACTGAAGCACAGAGAGGCAGAATAACTTGCCTGAGCTCACACAGCCAGAAAGATCTGAACCATCCTGGGCTCCTTGATTTCTTCCGGGTGGCCCGTGCCCCAGCCACAGCTGGCCCCTGCTAGTGCTCTGCCAGCCTCAGGCTTGCTTCGGCAGCAGGCAGTCGATTCACTGCCAGCTCTATCCTCGCCCGCTTTGACTCCTTGTCCTTTGTGTTTCCCCGATTTTAACAGGAACTTCTTAAATACTGTCTAAAAATATCTCCCTTGACAGAAAAACGTTTCCCTAGTGACCCCCTTCCCACAAAGCCTTATCCCTGTCTTCTTCCTTCCTCAGTGTGTCTCTGCTTCCAGTCCCTCGCTCCCACCTGGGCTGGAGGCTCCCCCTCCTTCAGAACCGCTCGCCAAGGGCACCAGTCCCCTCTTGCTGTCCAGGCCGGAGATGGCAGTCTCCTTGGAGAGCAGGAGCGTGAGGATCAGACGCAGGTGTGAAGCCTGCCTCGGCTCCCATCTCCCACCGCTCAGTAGCTGTGTGGTCTGAAGCCAATTACTTAACCTCTCTGAAACTCAGGCTCCTCCTCTGTGAGCTGAGGCTGATGAGGCTACTTTTTCGGAGGGTTGCTGTGAGTTTCGAATATAACATTGCAGGTATTTGTATAAAAACTCTCCAGAGTGCTCTCCCACTTTTCACTAGTGATACCAATGGCTGCATAGGACACGTGACCTGGTCAGTGCCGCCGTCCTCGAGGCTTCCCCTTCCATCTTCCCGTGGCACGCGCTGTCCTGATTTTCCCTCTCAGCTCCTTTGCCAGCAAGTCTTCCTGGGCCCAGACCTCCAGGATTAGTGTCCTCGGGCGAGCCTCAGGCATCCCTCCCTGCACATGCATGTCCAGGCAGCCCCTCAGTTCTGGGCTCAGTGCCCATCTCTGTGCAAACTTGAGTAACCCTGTGGAGCTGGTCTCCACACCAGACTCTGGGTGGGTCTGTGGCTGGAAGCTGGGGGCAGAGCCCCAGGCAGGAGTGTGCCGGGAAGTTACCGTGGAAGCGGTGACTGTGTACAAGGTGTCCGAGAAGGGGCTGAGAGGTCTGCTGGGGCCGATTTGAGGGCACTGAGGTGATGACAAGTTCAGAGCAGGCAGGATGACAGAGCTGCAGAAGAAAAGCTTTCGAAAGGTAGGACTGGCCAACCAAGTTCAGGGGAGAGGCCCTGGCCTGGCCGTGGAGGGAGGTGGAACTGGAGGCCTAGCCGTGGAGGCCCTGAGGGGCTGCCTGGGAGGACAGGGGTGCGCAGTGAGGACAAGGCAGAGGGTCAGGGGAGAGGCCTCCACCCATGGCCTCAATCCTCTGAGGCCTAGAGAGCAGATTATCTGCAAAGTCCCTCGAGCTGACTTTCCAAATCCCCAGTAGTGCTTCTCTGTCACAACGAGGGTTAAAGCCACTCACATAGGACCCTGCCCCACCCCGCCTGTCCTCCCAGAAGCTTCACACTGTCCACCTGCTCCCTGGGCTTTAAGCCTGGGCCAACCCCTTCTCCAAGCTCACGCTAGAGGTGAGCTCAGGTCTGCTGAGGACAGGTGGCCCCTCCAGACCCACATGGGGCTTTCTGCTCCCTCCTGGGCATGGGGTGAGAGTGGGGGAGGGAGGGGACAGGGAAATGCAAGGCTATTTGCTGAGGATTGCTCTCTGATCTCCTCAGTAACCCTGACAACAATAACAACAGCATCCACATTTATGATCCTGTTAGGAAGTACCAAGCACTGAAACGCTTCAAGAATGATCTTCCTTAGTGTCTCTTCCTACCTACAAGACAGGTACTTTTGTCACCACTTTCGCAGATGGGGAACCTTGAGCTCAGAAGGTTAAGTCACTTGCTCAGGGACACATGGCTGTCCCATGAGGGAGCAGAGATTTGAACTCTCCACCTCCACGCCCCCCCCCTCCCAACGCCCTCCTCCCCCTGCTCTGAGCTCTGGCACTTTGTCCGTCTGAGGAAACAGACTCCTGCTTCTGCCTCCTCCCCTCAGAAGCACCACTGGGCTCAGGCTGGGAAGCCTGGATCTGGGGCAGCTGAGGGGCCAGCACAGAGGCCTAGTCAGAGAAAGAAGGTGCAGCCGCCTATGAGCCCTTCACCAGGCGCGGGGGCTGTGTCCATGCCTCATCTGTGGGCCCAGCTCTCCGGGTGGGTAAGAAAAACACCTGCCACCTCCTCCTCTGCTGCCTTGCAGGCCTGAAGGTGACCCTCCACATTGCGCCTCAGGCCCCCCGCCTCCATGCCGGCCTCGGAGCCTCAGTGGAACCCACTCCCTTGTGTGTGGGCGCCGCCTCCATGCTGCGGTTCTGGGGAGGCCAGGAATCCTGCATCCTCGGCAGTCCCTTCACAAGAGGTGGGG
>PVJC01001423.1:77902-94533 GCA_004026665.1 Murina feae
GGGGGGGGGGGGGGGGGGGGGGGGGGGGGGGGGGGGGCCGGCAGTGGGGCTGACCAGCCTGCAGATGTAGCCGGCCCATCCTCTGTGGAGACAGTAAAGATTAAGAGGATCACCAGCTTTTCCCAGTGCTGCCCTGGGAGAGAACTCAGAACCCAGACCCCTGCTGTGACAAGACTTGGGGCAGCTCCTGAGTCAGACAGAGGGTACCACATAGACAAGAAGACAGAGAGGAGAGACAAAGACAGAGGGAGGTTGCCAGGGCCAGGGAAAGGGAGAAGTAGATAGATGAGAGACAGGGGCACAAACAGAAGGGCAGAGTAAAGAGGGAGGTGGAGGCTGATCGGCTCATTGTCCCAGGAGGCCTCCCTAAGGCAGGAAGGTGGAGGCTGCCCTGGGACCTTCCAGAACTTGGACAGCAGCTCCCTCCAGCTTCCCCATGGCCTTGGCTGCCTCCAGGAAAGAGTCTCCAGGCAGATGGGGCCTGGGGGAGGGGCAGACAGGTATGCTTTCCTGGAGGTGAAGTCTCAGCCCTGGGAGAATGAAGTTTGCACCATGAAAGGAGCCAGAGTGACTCAGGCCCAGCCCCACAGGCTGAGAGCAGGTGTGAGGGAACCTGCTGGGGAACTCAGATCCCAGAAGCATGGGGGTCAGCAGAGGCAGGTCAGGACAACTGAGCTGACAGGAAGGAAAGGAGAGAGAGTGAGCCCTTCGGGTTTGTGGGCAGAGTCCCATGGTGCTGCCAAGACTGTTGTGTGTCTAATGGAGCCTGAAGCCACCTGCACAGAGAGGGGGTGGCAGGTGGGATGTGGAGGCAGACAGTCTACGCTGGTTTCTGAAAACTGACCATAGACGGTGGTGAGAGGGCAGGAGTTAGGTGGGTGCGGTGGGTTGGGGGTGTGAGTAATAGGAGAGATACTTGTCAAAATGGGAAAGGGATGAGGAGTAGAGATGGGTTCCTAAAGAGGTGGCAGAGGGGTGCACTCGCCCAGCCTCTGCCTCTGCCCCTCAGGCGTGGGCCCCTCGCTCCAGTGCCGCGTGTGTGGAGACAGCAGCAGCGGGAAGCACTATGGCATCTATGCTTGCAATGGCTGCAGCGGCTTCTTCAAGAGGAGTGTGAGACGGAAGCTCATCTATAGGTGAGGGAGTGCTGGACCCCTGCCGGGAAAGCCCTGCTCCTAAGGGTCCCAGCAAGAGGGAGGGGAGTTCAGGAAGGAAGTGTCCAAAGCCCATGGCTCAGCACCTGAGCAGGAAACTGACCCCTGGGGCGTCCCTCTGCCTCAGGTGCCAGGTGGGGGCAGGGATGTGCCCAGTGGACAAGGCTCACCGGAACCAGTGCCAGGCCTGTCGGCTGAAGAAGTGCTTGCAGGAGGGCATGAACCAGGATGGTGAGTCGGGGAGCCAACCAGAGAGGCGTAACAGAAGAGCTGGGGCCCACGGCTGGTGGGTGTCCTGACACTTCCTGCCTCCCCAGCTGTGCAGAATGAGCGCCAGCCACGAAGTGCAGTGCAGATCTGCCTGGACAGGGTGGAGGCAGGCAGGGAGGCCCGGCCGAAGCCCCTGGTGGCTTCCCTGGCCCCCACAAGGCCCAGCCCACGGGGCCCCACACCTGTTTCTGCAGCCAGAGTCCTAGGTCTTGGGGCCATCACACCTCCAGGGCATCACCAGTTCATGGCCAGCCTCATAATGGCCGAAACCTGTGCTAAGCTGGAGCCAGAGGATGGTAAGTGGAAGGATGGCTTATATCCCCATACCCGGGCCTCAGAGCACCCCTGCCTCCTGCTGAGGAGCAGTGGCTTATGTCACAGCACCCCCCCACCCCCAACAGCTGATGAGAACATCGATGTCACCAGCAATGACCCTGAGTTCCCCTCGTCTCCACATTCCTCCTCCTCACCCTGTGGTGTGGACAGCATCCATGAGACGTCCGCCCGCCTCCTCTTCATGGCTGTCAAGTGGGCCAAGAGCCTGCCTGTGTTCTCCAACCTCCCCTTCCGGGATCAGGTACACCTGGCAGGTGCACCAGGAGTCAGCTGGCTGGGGCACATACCTCTTTGGGCAGGGGACGCACGTGCCTGTGAGGCAGAGGTGATCAGGGGTGCAGTCTCAGAGCTGTGACTGTTGGGTGACTCACATCTCTGGGCAGAGATTGTGGCTGGGTGAGTCCCCAGGGGACCATGATGGCCAGGGACACACAGTAACTAGGTATTTGAAGGCAATACCATGCCCCCCTGGTCTTCTTTCCTCCTAGACAAAACCTCAGGTCCTACAGACATGTGTCACGGGTGATCTGCACACCCTGACCAACGTGAGCAGATGGTGCTGGGCTCCCTTGGAGCACAAAGGCCTCTGACTTCAGAGCTTGAGCTTCGGCCCAACCAAGACGCTCCCTGGACTGCTCGTGGGCAAGCAGACGAACCTGTCATAATAAAGCTGAGGGGCATGCTGAGGGTCTAAGCCCTGAGCCAGGGTTTAGGTCAGAACTCAGGCTGCGTCTCCCAAGTTCACTCAGTGTAGAGTGCATGTGGGCAGTGTCCCTAAGGCTACCTTCCCACGGCTCCAAGCTCTCCACAATGTTCCAGGCGTGGCTCTGAATGGAGCCCAGGCAGCCGGGCCCCTGAATGAGTCAGGAGGTCAGGAGTTACCCAGGACCAGCCCTTCCCTGCTGAAGGCACTGGTCTGCAGGCTGGGTCTGAGAGCCTGTCCCAGCCAGCACATGCCCTCCCTCTGTGAGCACAGGTGATCCTGCTGGAAGAGGCCTGGAGCGACCTCTTCCTCCTTGGAGCCATCCAGTGGTCTCTGCCTCTGGACAGCTGCCCACTTCTAGCCCCACCCGAGGCCTCGGCTGCTGGCAGCTCCCATGGCCCGCTAACGCTGGCCAGTGCAGAGATGCGCTTCCTGCAGGAAACCATCTCACGGTTTCGGGTGCTGGCAGTGGACCCCACGGAGTTTGCCTGCATGAAGGCCCTGGTCCTCTTCAAACCAGGTAGCTGGGTCTTTGTCCAACCAGAGCCGTGGTTGGGAATGAAGAATGGGAATTCCAGTGACTTCCTTCTGGCTCTCACTTTCCCTCTATCAACCCACATAGACCCAGATGTTTGCAGACTTCTTCCCTGGGGGCAGGAGGAGAGAGTGCAGGCAGAGCACACCCTTCTGGGCCCTGTCTGCCTGTGAGGGGCAGGACAGGCGGGAGAGGAGCTCACTGCTGCTGCTCCTCTCCAGAAACACGGGGCCTGAAGGATCCTGAGCATGTGGAGGCCTTGCAGGACCAGTCCCAAGTGATGCTGAGCCAGCACAGCAAGGCCCACCACCCCAGCCAGCCCGTGAGGTGACTTGAGCACATGCCTCCCTGCACATCTACCCCTTCACTTCTTCACCCCCTGCCCATCTGTCTGACTCCATCTCAGGGTTGCACTGCTCAGGCAGGACAAGGGTCTCAGTTCAACATATCCCACATCTACTGCATGCCAAGCACAGGGCCAGGCCCCGAGGATGGGGACCAAAACGTGTGTAAGACCAAGTTGCAGCCTCCTAGGGATGCCCGGCACAGTGACTACACTGAAGATGAGAACTGACCTGGTCAGGTAGTGGGGTTTGTGTGGATATGAAGGAGACAGAGACCCACTGAGGGTGGGGTGTACGGCAGAACTGGCAGGGACTTTGTGGAGGCAAGGGTAGGCTTGGAAGGAAGGCTAACGCCTAAAAAGAGAAATCATAATTACCGAAGGAGAGAGACAAACTTGGCTGTGTTTCACCTGTTTGAAAGGTGAAACAGACTGCTGCCAGTGAGAAGGAGGGAGATTAGGTTAGAACAGCACTCTGGACCCGCATGTTCAGGACTTTGGATGCCAGCCAAGGCCATATCCGATTTGGTGCAGACTAACAAACGTGGCAGCGAATGCAGAGGATGCTGCCCTCATCTAGGGAAGTCATGGAGTCTGGTGGCAGATGAGAGAGCCTCTGGAAGCTGGAATGGGTCAGGCCTGGCACTTGGGTGATGTAAGGGAAGAGGAGCTATTGTGAGAAGCGGTATTCATGAAACAGAAGGGAAAGTCAGGAGGCAAAGATAGTTTTGAGGCAGCATGACAAGGCCTGATGCAGGTATGGAAGGACATCTCCTGGGGATGTCCTTGCATAAGCCATGTGCTTGGACAACAGCCTGGCCTGGCTGGGTTTTGGGGACAGTAGCTGCCGGCTGTGAGTGTGGCGGAGGGAGGGGGCACCCAGCCTGTCCCAGAACCATCGGATATTGCAAAGTTGGAGCACTTGGCCTCCAGGAATCTATTGGCTATTTTAGACCATATTATCTGCATTCTCTTGGGTTATGATGGGAATTGTATTTCTTCCCTGTTCTCTCTGAAGCTCTCTCTGAAGAAATAAGCTAGCATGGACACCCTGGAATCAACCCTAACCTGAAAAATGGTCACAAGACGAGGTCATTTCCCTTGAAGAAGAGTCAAAGTATACCAGGCTTTGCCACATGGCACAGAAAGATTTCTGCAGCTTGTGTGCCCAGCAACCTAATGGTGACCATCACACGGCAGACAGCAGAGGCCTCCTGGGCCAAGTCTCTGTTGGAATCAGCTTCCAGAAATGTCTGGGCTTACTGGTTTTGTCTTAAATTTCAAAATTCTGGTTAAGATTTCCTATGTCACATCTATGGCAGTTCAGTGCAACTATGGGCAGAAGTGAGTGTTGAGAGTGAGTTCTCTGAGAGCTGCCAGCTGGCACAGTGACCACACTGCAGTGTTTAAAAACTGCAATACCCGGGAAGAAATATAATTCCCATCATAACCCAGTACACACACTGACACTGAAACAAAGTTCACCAAATCTACCTGCCCTCACTTTGTGTAATTTACTCTGACATTTGTTCTCGTTTTTTTGTAAAGACTGGTTGTGATCCACTAGTGCAGGGGTGGAGAAGTCCGGCCCGCGGGCCATGTAAGGCCTGCAAACTTATTTGGTCTGGCCCTGCCAAGGCATTAGGGATGAGTCAATTAAATGTTTGACCAAACATAGCAGGCTAATGTTTAAGTTGATAATTTTGTGTGGCCTGCCAGTGATGTTATAAATATCCAACGGCCCTTGTCAGGAAAAGGGTTCCCCACCCTCGCACCAGTGGATCAATTCCTGCAGTGACCCTCCTTAGATCAGAAACACAGAAGAGAGGAAGGCACGGGGAGGACTCTGTGCCACTCAGTTGCACTCACAGGAGAAAGCAAGCCCTGGGGTTGGCAAAACAAGTTCATAGATGATTGGGAGGTGGGGAGACTTCCCGTAGACTCCACGGTGGAAGCTGAGCAGGGAGGAGCCTCACTTTGGAGTGGCTTCTTCACATGAGTATTGACACCGGCTGTCAGGCCTCCTTTCCAAGGAAGGTCAATCCCCCTTCCTGTCTCTTGGGGCTTCACCATCCACCTCCTCTGCACTGGGGACCCTCACTTGTAGTTCTTATTTAAAACTACAATTGCTTGTTTTCTGAATGAGTATCTCAGCCACAAAAATTATGATTCTACTTCAGAACATTTTCACTAATGTTTACTCAATCATCCTAGGTGGCTTATAGAAGGGAACTTTATTCTTTTCAAATGTATATAGTATTAGTTATCACAGTAATTGTATATATTATTAACATAAATAACTTCTTACTTTATAATCTTTACACATAATAAACCATTTTCATCACACTCCTCAACTAAACATATTGTAAAGGGGCCACATGGGTCAGGCGTAAGTGGCAGCAGCCCTCTAGTGAGTGGGACCTTTCCTCAGAATTCCTCCTTACTCACCCTGGGCTCCTCTCCTCTCTGCTCCCCCTCCCCTTTCCTGGGGGCAGGTCTTGTGCTCAGATGCTGATAATCAAACTGACGTGTCCTCTCTCCTGTTCAGGTTTGGGAAATTGCTCCTGCTCCTCCCGTCTTTGAGGTTTATCACTTCTGAACGCATTGAGCTCCTCTTTTTCCGCAAGACCATAGGGAATACTCCAATGGAGAAGCTCCTCTGTGATATGTTCAAAAACTAATTCAGGGTCATAGAAAGGGAGTGGACTGATAATTCTTAGGGGGGAAGGGGTGTTAGGGGTGCTGGAAGATACTGGATGAAAATCATACACCTATGGATGAGGATAGTGGCGGGAGGGGGGGGTAAGGGCAGAGGGTGGGGTGGGAGCCGGGAGGAGAGGAGCTATGGGGGGAAAAAAGAGGAACAACTGTAATAATCTGAACAATAAAGATTTAAAAAAAAAACTAATGGAAGTAGAAATAAAATGAGTAAAACCACTTTGAAAAACAATCTACTGAAGTTAAATATTTGCCTGCCCTGTGACTCAGTAATTCCACCTGTACCTCAAAGAACTGTCCACCAATATATAAGAACTAGAGGCCCAGTGCATGAAATTTGTGCATGGGGGCGGGGAGTCCCTCAGCCCAGCCTGCACCCTCTCCAATATGGGACGCCCTTGGGGGATGGCCAACTGCCTCTCCCAATCTGGGACCGCTGGCTCTTAATCGCTCACCTGCCTGCCTGCCTGATCACTCCTAAACCCTCTGCCTGCCTGCCTGATTACCCCTAACTGCTCCCTCTACTGTCCTAATCACCCTTAAGCACCTCTGCCTTGTCCCACACCTGGGACCCAGGATTCCCTCCTCCAGCCAGTCGCAAGCATCCAGGACCTGGGCCAGCTTTGCCTGAGCTGGTCGCAGTCACAGGGGACTGTGGGCAGGCGGCTTTATCTGGGCCACAGCTACAGGCACCCGGGACCGCAGGGCAGGCAGCTTGTCCCTCTCCCAGGCCACAGCCACAGGCGCTGGTGTCCAGGACAAGCCCTCTCTCGAGCCACAGCCACAGCTGCTGATGCCCAGGACCGCAGGGCATGCAGATTGTCCCTCTCCCGGGCCAGGCCATAGGTGCAAGCGCAGCCGCTGGCACCAGGGACTGCGGGGCGGGCAGCTTGTCCCTCTCTCAGGCCACAGCCTCAGCTGCTGGCACTTGGGACTGTGGGGCAGGTGGTTTGTCCCTCTCCCAGGCCACAGCCTGGCTGGTCCCCATTCCTCTCTCCTCAGTGTTGAGTGAGCCATTATAGTGTGATGGCACGAGAGCATGATGACCGTTTGCCTATTAACTCTTTATTACATAGGATAGCCATAGCAGCTTTATTCATAATAGCCCAAACTGTACATCAACAGTGTAATTAGTAAATTATAGTATAACCATATAGTGAGTAGAAAACAAGTAAAAAAGAATGAACTACCAATACATGTGACAACATGGATACATTTCACAGACATGAAAACTGAACAAGAGAAGCGAGGCACAAGTCCACTCACCCAAAGTTCCAGAACAGGTGAGACTAAAGGTTGTGATAGAAGCTGGAAGAGTGTCTCCCTGAGGTGGGAGGTGGGATGCTTGGGAAGGGCCCATGGGAGCCTTCTGGTGTGTTTGAGATGTTCTTTATTTTGATCTGGAAGTGGCTTCACAAGTTTATTCATTCATAAACATTATTTAAGCTGTACACATTACTGTTTTACTTTAGATCTCAGTAAAGAAGTGAAAACACAAAAGCAGAAAATGAATGTGCTAGAGCCCTCCCTGTGAGGGCCTGACTGAGAAAGGGGCACAGGAGCCGGAGACCCATTGGGTTTCCACTCTGAGTCAGTGTCTATGAATTCAGGCTTCTCTTCAGATGTCATCTCACCATCCCATGGCTTCTCTAGATCTTTCTCCTCCTTATCCCTCCTCAACCCTCCATAGACAAAAGTGAGCACCTTCCATCTCATAGGCAGGTATTTTTTGTGAAGGGGAATCTCCATCACTTTTTAATCCCTTATGAAGGATAAAGCATAGACAAACCTCACATCATTTTCAAAGACAGACCCAGAAGACCTAGAAAATAATAATAATAAAAAGTTAACATAGGCCCTGATGGGTTTGGCTCAGTGGATGGAGCATCTGCCTATGGACTGAAGGGTCCCAGGTTCGATTCTGGTCAAGGGCATGTACCTTGGTTGCAGGCACATCCCCAATGGGGGGTGTGCAGGAGGCAGCTGATCGATGTTTCTCTCTCATCGATGTTTCTGACTCTCTGTCCCTCTCCCTTCCTCTCTGTAAAAAAATCAATAAAATATATATTTTTTAAAAAGTTAACATAGCCCTGGCCAGTGTGGCTCAGTTGATTGGGCATCATCCCATGCACCGAAAGGTTGCTGGTTTTATTCGTGGTTAGGGCATATGCCCAGATTGTGGCCTCGATCCCATGTAGGGGGTGTGCAGGAGGCAGCTGATTGATGTTCCTCTTTCTCCCTCTCCCTATTTCTATAAAAATCAGTTAAAATATTTTTTAAAATAAAGCTGACATATATCAGGCGCGTTCTATACTAGGCAGTGAAGTGGGCACTGATTATGCATTGTTATTTAATCCTCACATTAACTCTGGGGGAGGGACCAAGCATCCCCATTTATAAATGAAAAAACTTGAGGCTTAGAGAAGACTCAGCTCTTGTGACTTTACTTAGCTCTGCTCAACTCTGGCACTGCCTCCTCCCCATGCCCTTTCTACCCCTGGAATCTGCTGAACAGTCTGTTGCATTTTTTGTCTTCAAAGAAAAAATGCTTGAAATGGAAAAGAAAAAAGTCCTGAGAGGAATCTTTGAAATCCTTAGGGTTCCCCTGCCCTTTAGCCTGTGTACAAGTTCTCCTAACTGACAGAGATGGAGGAAGAATGGTTCAGAAGACTCTTCTTTGGAAATGACAATAACTAGATTGGTGCCCAGAGATGAAAAAGCATGGCAAATCCTGTCCAGCTTGAGCCTCTTCCAGAGCACTCAAACTAGCTGAGACTCTTCAACTTCCAAAATTGTAAGACTTGCCTCAGTTATTTTGCTCATTTAATGTTGATGTCACAGTGCTACCCAATTCCCTATCAAAAGTTTTATCCACAATGTTTAAAGATCTATTTTAGAAAGCCTAAGCAAAGGAATTTTGGCAAGAACATAGTTGAAATATGACCAGATGTGCACAATTATTCTACACTCTCCCTTTTTCATTGCCAAGGCAGCCTGCTGAAGTTCACAGGCAGTGTCTGGAATAAGCGTCTGAGCACAGCACAGCACAGCAGTTCTACATTGGAGATTGCTTAGGATCTCCAGGAGGAAGTCTTGGAGGACTAGAGGAGGTACATAATCTGGATGGTCTGTGGTCAACCTGGCATCAATACCACCCCCTTCTATAGATTCTAAAGAACTACATTTCCCATAACCCCTTTCCCCATGGGTTGCTGAAGGAAGTAGGGCACTCACATGGGACTTGGAAAGTAAGCAGAAAGTATTATTCTTTGGAGGCAGTTGCAGCTGGATGTATGGGAAAAAAGAGATTTCCAGAGGCCTTCTTTAGAATTACAGTGGCTTGCAGGCAAACTCTTGAGAACTTTTGACCTTTTGGCCAAGATCTTTACCTTCTGTGGGAGCTTCTCTGACCTTTGTCTCTCCAGTTCTCCCAATGTGGATCTTAGGCCCCTAATTACTGTATCAAGTCCTCTTCACCTGGAATATATGGAGTGGCTTCTCAGTTGATCGCAGCATCTATTCAACCTTGTGCTCTAAACTGGCCCCCCTGGAATTTGGGTGACAAATACTCTTTTCATTGCACCCAGGGTCCTTGCTGGAAGAGAGGATACTGTGAAAGCTTTTGTGCCCTCAATGCCAGCAATGTCTTTGGTTATGAAGTACACAGAGGTAGTCCCTGTGGCCTCTCTGAGCCTTTAATTTCAGCTGCAGTTTTCAGATTTGTGAGGCACTTCTCCACCCTTAAGGTAGTATTTAAAGGTAGAAAGGGCAGAGAAAGACTCAGATGCCAGAAGCACCCTTCAAATTAATAAATGTAGCCTGGTAGTGGGTCCTGGACATTATGGACTAGTCTGCATCTGGTGGGCGTCACTGGCTTTCCCACTAGAATGCAAGCTCCACAAGCGCAGGGAGTTTTGTTTTGTTTCCCAATGTAGCCCAAGCAGGACCTGTTGAAAAAATGTACAATTGGCAACACTAGGCGTCCAAGATGCCTAAAGATTAAATATCACATGTGACTTACCTCCTTTCATGGTTATGTCACTGGCTCTGACACTGTACACCCACTATAGAAGGAACAATTTTTTTAAAAAAGTCAGAGTGCTGCTCTCTTTATAACTTGTATCTCCCTGAACCTTCATACTCTCATCTTCATAATGAGAAAGATTTGTTGTAAATTCAGTAATCACAGAGATAAGTTTTAAAAATGGCACTTCTAGGTTTTAGTTGGCCAACTGAATTTAGAAATAATTCACTGTATCATTTCTATGTAATTTAATGCAAAAATGTAAATAAAAACTTTAAAAGATATGAGGATAACCTTAAGAGTTTAAAAACTGAATATAGTGTTAGGGGAAAATTAACATTTTTTTCCATTTCACCTGAGACTTAGTTTGGCATTGGGAAACCCTGATCTCACACAAGGGCTGGCTACCTTTTGTTGGGTGCTGGGAATCTGAGTCAACAAGACAGTGAGTCATGCTTCTGCCTTGAGAAGCTTACCTCTTAAGCTTTTGATGCTACAAATACTGGGAGCTGTTGAGAACACAAGGCATCTAACCTGGTTTAAGGGGGAAGAAGAAATTTCCTGGTAGACTTGTGTTTTACACTGAGACCTGAGAGTTATCCAGAGAAGAAAACCTGGGCAAGATAGGAAAACTAACGTCCAGAAAAGACAAATGACTTTCCCAGTCATGCAATATAGTGGTAGAACAAACATGACAAACTAGAATTGGGCCCTCTATTAGCAGATATTGCTACTTCTTCATGGCCTTTTTGGCGAGGATCCTAAATGTAGACTCACTATCTGTTCTACCCAGCTAGCCCTAACCTGAGTCAATGAGGTCTTGACAGCTAGCAACTAGCACCTGTTACAGAAACTAACAGCTTGCACCTCACCTTTACTTGAATTCAGTTGAGTTCCAATAACTACTGCTTCAGCACTTTGTCAATTGTTGGCTCAGTCCTTTCCTTACAAAAAACAAAAATCACTTTAACAAAAATCATTGTTGTTCTCTGTGATCAAGATGGAGTGAGTTGGGGTGGGAGCCAGGATGGTCAGAAAACAAACCACACGTTTTGCTGCTTCTGGAAGCGTTTGTTCTTTAATGAGCCGTTGGAGTGATTTGTTCATCAAGCTGCTTTTGTGTAGCCATACAGCGCATATTTTGAGTGACACAAACTGGACTCTATACAGATGATATCTTGTTCCCCTACAACCCCCAAAAGCAAAAGGAAAATTACAAAGCGCCTGGTGATGGTATTAGGAATGTAATCAGTTCCATGGGTGAGATAAATCATTCTTCTTATAGAATTATTCTGTTTAACAGTAAAATATATTTCACAGGATATGTCCTTTTACAATACATAGTCTTTTAAAAATTTACACTCAGCATACTTATAAATTATTTAAACCCATTAAAATAATATAATACTAATCTGTAGTATACACCTTTCCCCTAGTTAATTACAATTACATGGTTCAAAAGGTGCAACTTTTATATGACCTAAGAGGACTGATAAATAGGTATTAAGTATGGATGGATAGCAAGGTGTTAGGCCCCTTGGTGGGGCTTTTTTTTTTTTTTTTTAGTTTCAACCAAGAGACCAACAAAACCTAATAGATCCATGTGCACACTCATCATTTTGCTGTTACTGTTGAACACCAAATCAAACGTGGGAATGGTTCCAGAAAAAAAGTGGTTAAAAGTATTTTAGGGGCATAGAAAAGGCAAAGGACTCCCACAAATACCGAGGAATTTTACAAACAAGGCTAGCATGGTGTTGGGGAACAGGGCTGGGAGTTATCACAAAATTATGGGTGACATAATGCATTTGTCAACACAGAATGATGCATGTCCCATATCCAGCTCCCCATCAAGGGGGGAAAAAGGAAAGGAGGATGAGGAAAGCTGTTCAGACTGTGTTTCTCTTTAAAATTAAAACTCTTAGCTTTGAACACATCCTGAGAATACTTTCTTTTCTCTGGCTTACCAAAGTGCTTGTGAAATCACAGTCATTAGTTACAATTTTAAAAACATCAAGGCCCACAGGCACTGAAGGGAGCCTGCTGCACTTTGCCGGACTTTCTCTTTTCAGCAGGTTTCTGGGATCCTTTGTCTCTGACAGTGAAAAAACCCTTTCATGATAGAACAGGAAGTTTCTTCTAATCTCCCAGCAGAAGTGAGTGGAGAGCTGCAGCTGGTTTCTGAGGAATGAGAAGGCAGGGCTCTGGTATCTCCTTCCCTGACCTGGGTCCCTTGCCCCTGCAAGGCTCCTACATGGAAGGCGTACCTCTCCTAGTTTTCAGAAGCCCAGAGTGGGAAAATAATTAAAACGGCAGGAAGTACAAAGTGCATTACAAACTAAGCATACCATCTCCCTGAACCTTTCCTGTATTTGCTGTTACAGTCATTTGCTTCACTTTGTGGCACCCAAAAGGATCCAAATTAGACTTTTCTAATGCTATCACATTTTTCATGATAAGGGATGTGTTGGTTTCACTGGGGAAAATTGAAATCCAAGTTTTGTTTGGGGCCGGGAATGTGTGATAGAACAGAATGCTCTTCAATTTGGAGTATGGGTTCGAAGTATGAGGCCATCCTGCTGCTGCCATGCAGGCATTTTCTTTGAGGCATTTGAGATCAAAGTAAACATGCAAAGTAATAGAAAATATAGATGTGACACATGTTAAGATTAAATATCTTAATCATAAGTGGTTGCAATGCATACAGCATCACTTTGTGGTGACATACCAGGAAGAGAACCAGTTAAGATCAAATGGAGGGAGACAGAGCACTTGGTTTTGACAGTTGCTGAGAGTTATGGCATCATCTCTATCGGGCCCACAACACCTATTATCCCATGAGAATAGCAGCTTTCCTTCCTTCAAAGGGAGGGTCCCGCACTTGCTCTGCTTTCTTGCAATTGTGTGGCTCTCTCCTCCCTACCACCCTCCATTCTGGCAGCTTGTTAAATGACTAGAAATCCACAAATCTAGCAACTGAAAAGCAATATTTTTTATTTAATTTTATCCAAATTCAGGTTTCAAGTCCCTGAGAAAAATTATAAAGTCTCTTAACATCCATTGTCCAAGTTCCTATAAAATGTCGTTTTTTTAAATGCCAAAACTTACTTTGCAAAAACAGTAACAACAAAAATCCATAAAAATTTAGAAGGAGAACATATGCCAAGATGTGTTCTGCAGGCCATTCCTCTGGGCCAAAGGAAACTATCCAATCAGGGTGCTCTCTCCTTTTGTATGGTATTGACCAATGCCTGGCAAGCGAAGAGCAGCAGTCATGCCCAGCAGAACGCTACTCTCCCAAGAACAGTGACACAGATCTGCATCTGGCAGCGGCGCCAAGGCAGCAGCAATCCCACTTTCACGCAGCCATGCTGGGGATGAATTAGGTTTTCCTCTAGGAAATTTTCCAAAATTCAAATTTTTAAAAGCTTTACATTTGACTCCTCAGGACAGTCTGGGCCAGGTGGCAGATGTTTGTGGGGTATATAAAATGGAACATTTATTTACTAACCATCATCATTCTGGAGATTTATAAAGATCCCTTTTCCTAGCTCATTTTGGAACCCAAACCAGGGACAGGGAAGACTCCTGCTGCCTTTAGCTGCCACTCAGAATGATATTTGAAGTCTCATCTCTGGAATTTGACAGCCACCATTTAGGCAGTGGCATGAGGTTCAGTGTCATGTAACAGGCGAGACTCTACCTTAACATGTCTTAATAGTTCTGTAACTTCAAATTACAGAAGCATTAAAAGGAATAATAACCAAAATCCAGGTAACAGTGCATGTGGTAGTTAGATATCTAAGATCCATTTAGTAACTTTAAAAATAAACATTTTCACATCTTTATCTCAAGAAAGAGAAGCATGTTTCATTTCTCATATATTATATAAATAGCAGAAATAGATTTCGAATCCTACTGATGCTAAGAAGCTTAAAATGCTATTATAATTCAGGTGTCTGGAGACACCTAGTGGTGACGATGGTTTGACTTGTGACTTATCCCTCAACCCAGAGATAGATAGATATGTGGCTCTCAGCTCCCTGTCCAATGATCCCTAATCTTAGGAAGAAATTCCATGGGAGGAGGGAAGCATAAGGTGAAAAAGAAATATGCATACTATACATTTATATTTACAGTAAACTTCAGTAACCAGAATATTAACAAAAGTAGCTTCAAGTAGTCCTTGATTTTTAAAAAAGTCTATTTAATACTGATGGTCTGAGGAAAAAATAAAAGTTAGATGGGTCATCTGAAAAAGTTCTCTCTTATTTTTTGGCAGCTTTCTGTAACACTTATTCATGTAGTATTGTGTTGTGAATGTTTTGAGAGGATTGATTAAATGGTCATTTGTCTTTGAGTTCTAGGTTGAAATCTACCAGCAGATGAATACGTGATCTTCAGTTCAATCTACACAAAGAGAAAAGCGTGGATGAATTAGGGTGAAACCCTCATGTTTAGTGTTCACCATATCTCTGGGTCATTTAAGAAAATTAGAGGAACCTGATCCTAGGACCAGAGAATATGAGAACAATATGGCTACTGAAACTTCAGCCCATGCAATATATTTGGCAGGAACTAACTAGAAGTTACACTAGCATTGATTATTATTATATCAAATATCAAAAAACAAAACTTGTACTCTCTTCTTCATTGTGTAACCAGAGGTCTGAGACATGCTCTGATGGCTTAATGGGAACAATTGCCTTTTTACTTTCCCCAGAATATAGCATGAAGTGTTTTTCAAAAAAATCTTAAAATAGAGGGCTTAGCCTTTTTTTAAAATAAATCCTTGGGGGGAAAAAGTATATTCTGCCCCAGCTCCTAACTATCCCAAAATAAACTCAAAGGCTTTTGCTTCTATGGTTAAGAATGATTCACATGTTTTCTTCAAAGGCCAGAAATCAATGCGCCCCTTAGGCCCGCCATGTGCTCACCAGTTCCACACCCACCTCTGGAAAGGGAAAAGAGGATGGAAGAGAGGCAACTACAAAGACCTCCACGACTGACCCAAATCCCCAAGTCCTAGCTAGGTGGCTTTGTTAGTAAAATCTCTGGTCAAATACTGCAGCCAAGGCACAGCTGGCACCATTCCGGCAGGCTTCGAAGAGGCCTTTCCACTTCCACAGGAGGCCCAGGAACTTAGCACACCAGGTCTTGGTTGTATGCTTGGGCAAGAGGCTGGACCTCACTTAGAATGGACTATTGTGGATGAGGCAATGAGAAGAGGCCTAAAAATGAGATGTGTTTACCACTCTGCAGCTATGAAGGAATATATATCTGCTAGATCAGACCATAAACTCATTATTTCCAAAGAGAGCTGGCTGTTGGGTGGAGCTGCAGTCTGGCTCCATAGTTTTCCTGTGGCCAGACCCCACGGGCCCCTCTGGGGTCTCTTTGGTTTTCTGAGGTGAATTTTTCACATTCTTTAATTTTTGTTTGCCCTTTTCAGGGTTGAAGGTTCCTCTGCTGATGAACTGAGGTCTGTCTTCTAGGGATTTGGTTGGGCCCAATGGTCCCTCCATTTCCAGGGCCTCACCAGCTGAGGCAGCTCGGTAGAATGGAGATTTGGAATAAATCTGAAATCGTTTTCTGGTCCCATGAGTAGAAACTGAAGAGTCCACTGAATCCAAAGAGTCGTGCTGCTTTTTTAGCTGCTTTCTAAACTTGCTAGAAGGTGCAGACTTGCCAGCGGCCCTCAGAGAACTAAGAGCCAAGCTTCTCTCTAATCCAGAGAAGAGATCAAAGCTGTAATTGACAGTTCCCTCTAAAGCATATCTAATATAATAAAAGAGAAACATGCAAATTTGACCATTACCACCAGCCAATCAGAGCAGCTGTATGCAAATTAACCCAGTCAAGATGGAGGCCAACAGCCATGGAACTAGAGCAAACCAGAGGGTTCTGTTGCAACTGCCTGCCTAGGCTGGCTGAGCCTCTGCTCAAGGCCATGCCCACCAACCAAGATGGAGGCTGGCAGGGCGGCTCTGCACTGGGAGCTTCCACGGCCAGCCAGCATAGCTGTGCCAGGTGTGTCAGCTCAGTGGGAGGGGGGGTCCAGCCTGGGGCCTCCTAGGGGCATCCAGGAGCAGCTGTCCTGGGTCCGCTGCCTGGCTCTGCCCCGGGGGTCTCCTCAGGGGCGTGCGAGAGCACCCGTCCAGGGTCCGCTACCTTCATCCACCCCCCAGGGGCCTCCACAGGGTGTGTGGGAGCGTCTGCTGCACAGTGCGGAGAATCCGAATCCAGTTCGCTGCCCAGCTCCACCCCGGGTGTGTTTGCTCAGCAGCAGGGCCCCACCGAGGGATCCTGCACCAGCGTCTGCCCCTGGCTTGACACCCAGCTCTGTGCCAGGTGTGTCCCCTCAGCAGTGGGGGCCCACCAGGCGTGTGCGATCGTGGGCCCTCTGGTGGGAAACGTCCAGGCCTGCACTCACCAGCCCTCCCACCCCCCAGTGCACGAACCCTGAAGGGGCTGTGGACAACCTGAAAATGGCCCTCAGCCTCTCACCCAGGCTGGCCAGGCATGCCAAGCAGGTGGACATCCCCCCC
>PVJC01001424.1:0-41741 GCA_004026665.1 Murina feae
ATGTCTTGGTGTGGTCCTCCTTCGGTTCCTTTTGCTTGGAGTTCTCTGTGCTTCCTGGACTTGGAAGTCTATTTCTTTCACCAGGTGAGGGAAGTTTTCTGTCATTATTTCTTCAAATAGGTTTTCAATATTTTGCTCTTTCTCTTCTTCTGGCACCCCTATAATTCTGATGTTTGTGCGCTTGAAGTTGTCCCAGAGAGTCCTTACACTATCTTCATACTTTTTGATCCTTTTTCTTTTTTCTTCTTTTCTTTTTTCTTTTGGCTTTTCCAGCTGGGTGGGTTTTGCTTCTTCATATTTCATATCTTTGACTTGATTCTTGCAATCCTCTCATCTGCTGTTGGATCTCTGTATAATATTCTTTATTTCAGTCAGTGTATGCTTAATTTCTAGTTGGTCCTTTTTCATATCCTTGAGGATCTCATTAGATTTATTGAGGGTCTCACTAAACTTATCGGCAGTCTAGAAAATTCTTGAAAAACCTAATAACTGTGGTTTTGAACTCTATATCCTGTCATTTTCTTTCCTCCATTTCTGTCATTTGTGATCTGTTTCTTTGTCTCCACATTTTGGCTGCTTCCCTTTCTGAGTTAGGTGATCACTGAGAGGAATTAACCTCTAAGCCACTTGGTTATGAGAGTCAGCTGTGTCTACAGTGGGAGAACTTCTGTGCTGGAGACACCCTTATGGGGCAGGAGTTGTTTCAGTGGGGCTTTTGTGCTCACTGCATCTTCCCCGAGTGTGTTCCTTGTGGATCTGGGTTTTATTTAGAATGGTCCCACTCTGGCCACTGGGTGAGGCTGGCTCTTGTATCTTTAAGGAGGTGTTGATTTAGCCTTTGCCTTAGGCTACTCAGCCTTTTATATGCAAAAGCCTCTGCTGCAGCTTGGGAGGGGCGGGGCCTCGGGGAGTCTGCAGGGCGGAGCAAATAGCTATGGCTGATTCTCAGCCCTGCGCTAAGAGACACTGGGTCTCTGTGTCCCATGGTAATTGCTGCAAGCAACGTTGGGAGAAACCCACTTTGGATTTCCTCCCAGTGCCAGTCAGTCCCCCTTCTCTGGGTGTGCGTCTGGGACCTCAGAAACTCGCCTGGAACTGGAGTTCAGAGCCACCGGGAGCTTGTGGCTCTCTCTGTTTTGGAAAAGAACCGCGTCCTCCGGCGCCAGCCCTCTCCCCGAGCCCCGTGCGCGCGCCTCCGTACCTCTGTATTTTGCTTCCACCACTCCTCTGAGTCTCAGTTTCTTTCTAGTTGTAGAATTTTCACTCAGCCAGTCTTCCTGTGGGTGTGAGTGGTGTCCGTGTTTTCTTTTCGTGGTTATTCTGAAATAGTTGTGCATGGCTGCATTTACAGTGTTTACCTTATGCCGCCATCTTGCTGTCTCAAGTAGTACTATTTTGTTTTTTAAGTGCTGGTGAGACTAGGAGGAGGCACAGCCCACTGAGGATGAGTTCACACCAAGGGATGTCAAACTCTGTATTATTTACACAGTAGTTCGGAGAGAGGAAAAAGTGACGGGAGAGCTGCGTCATTACACAAGATAACAGTATGCTGACCCCAAAGGAGTCTATATCATTGCAGTCAGTGTCAGTGGTGATTTAGTCTCGTCAAAATAATATCATTTAGAGCTAATCATCCCCCACTGCTGAGGCAGGCCATTCTGAGTGCTCTGCCCCATGCCCTGTGAATTGTGACCCAGCTCAGCCTGCCTGGTGCGTAAGCACTATTCCAACACAGGAAGAGCTTCTGCTGCTGTCCCTCCAATCCTTCCCAGTGGCTCTCCCCCCGGCTCCTGCGTTCCCCACGTTTCCGTGCATCTCAGGACCCTGCTGAAGACCTGAGGGAGGCCCTCCTTGTGCCTCAGAGTTCTTTCTCTGCGTGGCTCTCTCCTCTCCCTTCTGTGCCTGTGAATTCCAGCTGCCGTGGTCTCCCTATTAAGGTGACCAGGGAGATGGGGGGGAGGGTTCTTTTTTATTTTTCTTTTTTTATTGTTATTACTTAAAATATTACAGAGAGTAATTGGGACTTTTTTAAAACTCCGCAGGACGTGGGACAAACTGTTAAAAAGCGGGACTGTCCCGCCAAAAGTGGGACGTCTGGTCACCTTACCCTAGATTCAGTTCTGTCTCCACTCAGTCTGCCTGGGCTCCTTCTCCCTGCCTGGGGCCTGGAAACTCTCTCGTGACAGCAGGATGGGGCCCTCGTGGTCCCGGTCTCATTTGCTTGTTGTGTTTGGGGGAAGCTGTTCTTTGCTGCCTGAGGTCTAATGCAGGAAAACCATTGCTTCCTATTTGTAGTTGTTTCAGGTAAGCCCGTCAACCAGTTTCTGGCTTCTTCTTGGCTGGAACTGGAAGCCTCTAAGGCAGCGGTTCTCAACCGGTGGGTCGTGACCCCTTTGGGGGTCCAAGGACCCTTTCACAGGGGTCGCCTAAACACATCCTGCATAGCAGATATTTACATTACGATTCGTAACAGTAGCAACATTACAGTTATGAAGTGGCAACGAAAATAATTTTACGGTTGGGGGGTCACCACAACATGAAGAACTGTATTAAAGGGTCGAGGCATTAGGAAGGTTGAGAACCACTGCCCTAAGGGGTCCAGATCCCATCCCACTGTGCACCTACGAATAGGCCGACCCACCCTTAGCCACATGATTTCTGAGCTCATCACCTCCCTGCATGGGCTTGCCAAATCCCACTTTTAAAGTTCAGCCTTCAAGCTCCTTTCCCTAGAGTGCATTCCAAGTGACCATGGGCAGCGGTGTTAGCCAGTACTGCTCCCCTGCATGGATCACCATCTTCCCAGCCTCCAGCACCAGTTTCCTCACTGCCTGCCACTGGACCTCTGAGAGAATGCCTCATCCCTTAGTTTGTCTCAACAGCACCCACTTCCAAAACCAAGTTTCTGTGTCAGTCAGAATGGGATAGGTGAAGCTATGCTAACGACAGCCCCCAAATGAACAAGAGTTAATGTCTGGCTCACACTACACGTCCGGTGTGGACCAGAAGGAAGGGGACCTCACTCACTGTAGTCACTCGGCAGCCAAACCATCTGAGGTTCCACCTCAGCGCCGGCTTTCATCGTTGCTGAGCAAGAAGGGACGTGGCCGAAACTGTCCTCTGACTCTTAAGGCTTCGCCAAGGGTCAGATGTCCCTTCTGCTCTCATCTCATGGGTGGAGGACAGTCATATGGCCTCCAAAGAGCACAGAGATGCACAGGCTTACCATGTGCCGAGAATCAGGGATGGGGAGATTTCCAACCAGCCCCGATGCCTGCGTGGTCATCGGTGGTCAATACGTGATTTGTTGAGCAATGCTCTACATTTGGCAGATTTAACAACAGCACAAAGTCTCCTTCTGGACTACTCCTGAATTGTCAGAGTTTATTGCCCAACAAAGGAATCTCTTAACTACAAAGGCAATGCAAATCCAGAAAGCATCCGGCTGGCCTGGAGCAGAACATTCAGGAAGGCTTCCAGCAGGGGCGGCATTGGGAGCCCCAAATGCCCACGCGCTCAATGACCCTGGGCTGAGGTCCTAGGGAGGATTCTCCAACTCTGGCTCCACGCTGCCAGGTGACCTTGAACAAGTCGTGTCCCCTCTGTAGCCCTCAGCTCTCTCCCCTCTGAAAGGAGGATGATGTGAGTGGAAATTTCCAGAACAGTGGCTGGCTTGCTCCCTTTCCTTGGCTGGAAACAGTCTCTCCTGGCCCGGAGCCTCGGCTGATTCACAGTCACTATCAGCATCGTTCTCAGGCCTGCGCCAGGTCAGCAAGTTGTTTATCTTGGTGTCTGAGCCCATTCCTGACTTTGCAGACACACAGAGATGAAAAGCATCTGAGGGGCTGCTGTACCCCCACCCCCACTTTCCACTGTCTCCCTTCCTTCCTCTATCACCCCAGGGGCTTGTGGGAACGACTAAAACTCAACTCTACGGCCAGCAAGGCCAATTTCCCAGCGGCAGATCCACGGTTCCCATGGAGATCCTCCTGTCTGCTCCCCAGGACCCTCCCCTTGTAAGGATCTTGACTTTATGCCTCCTTTCCAGCCCCCCTGCCTTTCTGTGAGCCCATTCTTCCTTCCCCTCAAGGCAACTGTCAAAATCTCCCGTCTGTTCCTGCTCCAGCCCCTCCCTCCACCCTCCTCACCCATCCAGCTCCTGAATGCCAGTCCAGTCTTCCCAGCTTTACCTGGCAGTCTCCTGCCCAGCAGCCTCCAACGGAGGCTGGGAATGAAGCCGCCCCCCCGCACCCCCTCCCCACCGCACCCCGGATCCTTTCCTTCACTGTCCCCACCCTCTAGTCAGAACAAACGCTCTGCTGGGTAAGTCCCATGCTTTCCTCCTGAATAGTCTCCCCACCCCTTTGTCAAAAGGGCATCTCAGAACCCACCCTGGTAACCACCCGCCCACCCCATGCTCTTTCGGGCCCCGTCGTAGACAGCCAACGGGGAAGGGTAGTGTCTGAGCGCAAGGGCACCAGCACCCAAGTGTGGCATGGACACCCTGACTCTGCCCCTTCTGAGCAAGTGGCGCGCTCTCTCTGTGGCTCATTTCCCCCAACTGTAAAAGGGAGAGGATGAATGCACCTTCCTCAGGAGGTTACTCACTGGGAGGAGAAATCGAAACAATATGTAACAGATGCTGTGAGTGTGTGTATGTGTGTGTCACCAGTGCCCTGTGGCACTAGTCATAATTTAATCACCTATTCACCCATCCGCCTGGCACACATGTACCGAGCCCGCATTTCTTTGGGCTCTGAGCTAGCGGTGCCTAGGGCTCAGGCTGTGCCCTCAGGGAGCCCTCCTTGAACGAGGGGAGAGCCAAGTGAACAGCCTCTGGGCACTGTGTTCCCTGCGTACACAGAACAAGCGGTCCTTCTGCCCGGGGGATAACACCTGAGCTGGCTTCCAAGATGTTCGGGAAGCGGGGCACGCACCAACTGGACCCTAAACTCTTTGGGTGGGACCACCTTCCCAGCCGTCTCTGTGCTCCCTCTAGTGGCCCCACCGGGCGTTGCACACCGCAGGCGTGGAGCAGCGTTCCCGGAGGTGATGCAGCAGAGCTTGGGTCACCTACTACTTTGTACCTTTTCTGTGTCTCGTTTTCCGATCTATGAAGTGATGGAACAAGGGCTCCTTCGTCCGGGGGTGGTGAGGACGGAAGGAGCTGTGATAAACAGAAGCCCTGGTGCCAGTGCATATGGAGTGCCCAGCAAATGAGGAAGTGCAACTAAATGAAAATTCTGCCTCCATGGTTTCTCCTCCAACTTCTGAACCTGGGTGTTTCATTCACTCGTTTTCACGTTTTCATCGAGTTGATGTGGAAGGCATTTGTTGCTGTAGATGTTAGGTCTCAGGTTCGTCTGACTCCACAGTTTGCAGCCTCCCTGCCCACCACAGTCCTGGAAACATCAGATGGCACATTCAGCCCTTGGAGTGAATCATGAATTGAATTGCGTCTCCTACGTGGGTATGGCTGCTCTTCACATTTTAAAATCCTTGAGATAAAGAGTGGGTTTCCCCAACTGCCTTTCCCACCATCCGATGCTCCCTGAGGGGAAGCCCAGCCCGGAGGGGAAGAAGGGGTGAAAATCCGGGGAAGGGAGCAGAGCACAGCCTCAGCCGGCAGCATCTGGAGGAGCCCAAGTGGTTCCCCTTCCTTAGGCCTGGTGCAAACGGCCCTTTCTTGGGAGAGAAAACTCCCATCATGCCACCACAGGAGTATATGAGGCTGTCTGGGAGGCTGGGGCACCCCTGAGGGGTGATGGGGGCTGAGGTCGCTTCCTGGGCTCAGACCCACACATCCCCAGTCCCCAGCCCCAAGGTTGTGGTTAGGAAAGTGGCACACAGCAGTGCCAGGGCCCAGAAAGCCTGCCACAGCCAGTGGCCACCCAGAGAGCTGGCATTTCCTCCTAAAGGTCTCATTTCCTCCGCGTGGAGTCTCCTAAATCCCAGATCTCCCTCTGCTCTCCCTCTTTTGCCAACTCATACCATTCATTTTCCAGGGCAAAATGCCAACAGTGAATTGGGCCACCACCCTCTGTTCTCTGGGCAGAAAATGGACTCGAGGCTCTCTTCTGAATATAGAACCGCTCTCTTGTTGATTGTCCATTATGTTCCCGTGCCCTCTGCCCTCACATTTCCTGCCAGGAGGGTGACCAGACGAGGAATTGTCATGTTCACCCTGCAAACGAGGAAATCGAGCCCAGAGACCCCGAGAGACTGGCTGCGAGACCTCCCGGTACTGGGTTTAAGGTCCTGCCACCCCGCTGCGTTTTTCTGTTTCCTCACCTTTCCGATACTGTGCACCCATTTGAGTGAGTGGGATGAGTTTCTGTAAACTGAGTCCTAGTCCAGCTACCCGAGGATTTCCAGCATTTCCAGAGACCTACAGGGAGTCTCCTCTGCATGGGAGCAAGCAACCAGGGCAGCTCTTCTGGCTGCTCTGTGTCGGTTTCCCACCCTGGGTTTTGGTCGTTCTAAAGCCTGAGGTGTCTAGATGGGCCGCCAGGAGCTGCTGCTGGCCTCCTGCCTGGCCTGCCTTCACTGCTCAGTGCAATGCATTTTCTTTTCCCCCTGGTGCTCAGTGGTTATTGAATGAATGAGAGTGGAGGGAGAGCGAGATGGGAGGAGGGGGGGAGGGAGGATGAAATGTTGCCTTGTTGTGCTCTTGATCCTGCCTTGTTCCTGACCTTACCTGGTCTTATGCTGACCTTTTCCTCCACTGACCTTGGCCTTGACCTTAGCTAGTGTCTGCCTCCTGTCCATCCACTCCCTGGTTCTTGAGGTCAGGACAAAAAAACTCTACCTATATAGGATTGGCTAATATTTTGGGCCAGTGCTCGGGACATTTTCTCCCTTTCTTGTTGGGTCATGTGTTATCACTCTGATGGATTTGGAAAGGACAGTTAACTTATAACCAGCCTCAGTCCAGAAACAACTCAAATCAGTTTGTAAGCTTCAATGTAAAACAAATGAAGTAAATGATAAAACAAGCACATGCAAAAATCTCATTAAAGGGAAAATTATGCTGAAAAGAAAAGGTAAAAATAAGGAATGAGAGAGAGGCAAACTGGGAGGTCCAGTATAACTGCTAGAGAGTAGGGCAAATATCTGCCACTGAGCTTCCTGACAGCTGATGCGAAGAGGGCCAGCTACAGCATGCGCTTGGAATTCCTCAGTGTCCCTCAGATAAAGATGGATCAGGCTCCCAGCTGCCCCTGGAACCATGTTTCCTCATAACCAGAGTCCGTCTGAAGCAGCTGCATCCATATTTATAGCCTCAGTAACCAGAAATGGAGCAAGAAAGTCCATAGTGCTACTTCCTTCATTTTGAAATGATAGAAAATACAGACACAATCACAACCTTTACAATGACAGTTGTTAATATTTTGTTAGCATTCCTTTAATAAGTAAAAAAACACAACACTTCTAATAAAGTTCTTTATTTCCTTTTTCTCACTTTCCTCTCCCCAGAGGAACTGCCACGAGGAAATTGGTGTTTATCCTCCCAGTCTATTTAAAATACAGACATCTGTTCCATGAATAATATCAATTATTGTTTTTAATCTGCATAGCCATATCCTACATAGTCACTTCACTGTCACTTTTTTTTTTGCTTACAGTATGTTTTTTAGATTAGTCAATGTTGATATCTAAATCTAATTCTTTTAACTTCTGTATAATATTTCACAGAATAAATATACCACATATTATTAATCTAGTCTCCTATTACTAAACATGTAGATTAGGCCATATTTTTCTATTAAAATCAAAGATACAAAAAGCATATTTGCAGTGGTGAGCAGGTAGATGTTTCACCATCATCTCTCTAAGGGGAAAAAGCCCTGGTTTCTAGTGTTTGCCAATTTCTGTGGTGTAAATATTCCCACCTTGACTGATCTCAAGCCACAGACATGACATCACTGAAGGCAGTGCTAGGAAGAGCTGAACATCCTCAGGTCTTGTGAGCTGGTACAAGCTGGCATACACATCTCCCTGAGCATATATATCAGCATTTCTCTAAAGATATATCTTAAAATGAAGCTGCTGCTGGCATTCTTAAATTTACCACTTATTGCCAATTGCTCTCCACTACTTTACACTCCTTCCAGCAGCATGTGAGAGTATTGGTGTCTCCACAACTTTACCAGTAGTCAATACCTTCAGGCTTCCATTTTTGCCAATATGATGAATGAGAAATGGTACAGCCAGTGAAGTTGAACATCTTTTTATGTTTGTTGATGCCTTGGATTTCCTCTTCTATAAATTGCCTATTTATATTCTTAGCCCATTTTTATATTGAATTATCTTATCTAATAAAAGAGAAACATGCAAATTGACCATACCTCTGCTACACCCACAAGACACTCCCACCAGCCAATCAGGAGCAAGTATGCAAATAAACCCAACCAAGATGGCAGTGGCCACAGAGCTGGAGTGAACAGAAGGCTTGGGTTGCCCCTGGTGATGGAGGAAGCCAAGCTTCCTGCCTGCCCTGGCCAGCTGTGGTCTCCACTCAAGGCTACAAAGTTTCAATTATAGAAGATAAATAAATCCCACATACTTGCTTCCAGCCTTCCTGGCCTCTGCTCAAGGAGGGTCTGGGAACCTGGGTTGCCTGGGGCCGTGGGTAGCCTGCAAACAGCCCTCAGCCCCTCACCCAGGCTGGCCACACACTCCCAGCGGGGACCCTCACCCCCATGGGGGTGTGGCCAGCCTGCAAACCACCACAGGCCCCTTGCTCAGGCTGCCCCACACTCCAAGAGAATCCCCACCCTGATCTGGGACACCCTTCAAGGCAAACCAGCTGACCCCCACCCATGCACCAGGCCTCTGTCTATACTAATAAAAGGGTAATATGCTACTTAGACTGGGAGACCTTCTGGGAGTTCTTCTAGACTAAGCCATGGTGGTGGGGCTGAGGTAGAGTTAGAGGCCAAGAGGGGAGGGCAGTTGTGGGTGATCAGGCTGGTGGGGGGCAGGGCCATTGGGAGTAAGCAGACCAGCAGGGAGGCCATCAGCGGGGATCAGTTGGAGGTGATCAGGACAGTGGGGGGGGGCAGTTTGGAGTGAACAGGCCAGCAGGGGGAAGTTGGGGGCGAGCAGGCCAGTGGGGAGGAAAGGTGGGGGCAAGCAGGCCAGCAAGGGGTGGCAGTTGGCAGCGAGCAGGCCAGCAGGCAAAGTGGTTAGGGGCAATCAGGCAGGCAGGCAGGTGAGCGGTTAGGAGTCAGCAGTCCCAGATTGCGAGAGGGATGTCCAACTGCCAGTTTAGGCCCAATACCTATAAACCAACAGTAGGATATCCTTCAAGGGGTCCCAGATTGGAGAGGGTGCAGGCCGTTATGAGGAACACCCCCCCTCTGCCATGCACGAATTTCGTGCACCAGGCCACTAATATATTTATATTTATATTTATATTTATATTTATATTTATATTTATATTTATATTTATATTTATATTTATATTTATATTTATATATATTATGATTGATAGGAGCTCTTCCTGCATCATGTCCTCATCCCTTGTCTGTCATGTAAATGTGAAATATCTTTAGTCTGACTTTCTAATCTTTTCTTTATTTTGCTTTTCTTTATTTTGCACTGCTTTTTGTGCTTTAAGAAATTCTTCCTTCCCTTCCCCTCGTGAGCAGGGGCAAGTGGCTGAGTTCCTCTTCATCTCGCTAAGCTCCTTGATCCCTGCTTCCTGGATGGAGCAAACTACACTTTGTAGGTTTTCCAGACCTGGGAAAAGGTAGAGTCCTTCAAAGAGGTGGAGGGCAGGGGAGATGCCAGGCCCCGGGTGTCCTTGAAGTTGAGGGTTCTCGCTGAGGCAGATCTGAAGCTACTTCTTTCTTTCCAGCATGAAAGTAGTTCCTCATACAATTCCCCAAGGCAAGTCCCCGGGACGGAATGCTCTTTCTAGTTGATGTAGGTTCTTTCCCAACTTCGTCATTGACTTGCCATGTGGCCTTGGCAAGTCAGTCAGCCTGGGCCTCAGGACCCCTTCTGCAAACTCCACTTCGTGAGGGGCTAGTTAGTGCTATGAAGGGCTGTGGAGTCAGGATGGCAGCATTGAATTTTAGCCCCAGCCCGTACCAGTTTAGGCAGGTTATCTAACCTCTCTGAGACTCACTTTAATAATATATAAAGTTAGAAAACGACATTACCCATTTCATATAGTTTATTGTAAAAATTTAATGAAATGACACAGGTGCAAAGTAAGGACAACTTCTGTTACAACAGGCTCAGGGAATCGGGAGTCACCTGAGAAAGGGTGGGCGTCATTCCTAGAATGGCCAGCAGGTGGTGCTGTCTCAGAGCAAATCTTCCAGCCGCTTGCGGGAAGATTTTCTCCAGCGGGCAGGGAGTTAGGTCCTCGGAGCCAGAATACATCTGAGGTGGAAAGGACTCTAGAGACTTAGTTAGCTCCCTCATTCTCCATAAAGGGATCCGGAGACTGAAGAGGGCATGCTGCTTTCCTGCACTCATGGCAGAGCCGGGCTTGAACCCAGGCCACCTGCCGGTCACCTGTCCCCGTGGATGTGTGTCTGGGTGGAGAAATTATTCCTGACTCTCCAGGCTGCCATCCCTTGTATATGAAAAATGACAACTAGAGACAAAGACGGTAGCTTGTTTTAAATGCTTATGATTACAGATTAATGCTTTACGCTTATCCGTGACTAGAACTTTTTTTTCACATGACATCTAAAGTCTAGGTTTGGGCTCCTTCATGAGTGTGAGGCCCAGAACCAAATGTCCCGTTTCCCTCCCCTCATAGGCCAAGACCAGATGCTGCAGTCCTGGGGGCGAGGGGGCAGAGGGAGGAATGTGTGTGCAGAAACCTGGCTGGGGCCTGAAGCTTGGTTTCTGCTCATCTCTGCCCCTGAGTTCTGCGATCACAGAATGCCTTGGCAGTCATCTTGCCCCAACTCTCCTCTCACAGACGGGGAAACAGAGCCTGGAGAAGTCTTTTGCTGGTAACGCTCAGCAAGCGAGAGGTAGATGTAGGCCATCGCATCCACTCCCCTGCCTCCCAGGCGGGTGTGTTTCCTGCTTCACTTCAGTAAGAATGGAAAAGGGAAGACTGAGGCTGAGACCACTTGCGCCCTTTTCCTCACCTAGACCACCTGGGCCTCCTCTCTCCTGATGTGGGATCCCCGGCCGCAGCCACCACAGTCGCAAAAGTAGTCCCTTTCTTCTGCTCCACTTGGTATTTGGACACAGAGGGAATCTGGTTCCTACTACACGCTGGAGCCATCCAGGAAGGTCACAGAGCCCCCAAGGGGCAGAAATGGCCATAGGAGGGATGGGGGAGGCAGGGTCTTGTTGCTAGGCAACCAGACTCATCTGTTGCCTCAGTGACAGCCCCATCAGAGGGAGGTTGTGTGCAGTGTGTGCCTACAAGTCTTTCCAGCACCAGCTGGCTGGAGTCACTCCTCCCCCACCCCCCACACCCACACATACATCCAGGTGGGAAGGGGACCCATGAGAATCCTCCCCCCTTTCCCCTTTCTTCTTAAGCCAGTCCCCTGCCGGTTCTCTCAAGGACTCCTGGCATAACCACCACCTCTAACAGACTTCCTGCTTTTGGAAGCAAAACCCCAAAGGCAGGTGTGGCTCTTGCTGGCAACTCCTGCTTTGTCTGACCGTCCCCAGACTGTCCCCAATTCTACCTGCCTCACTGGAGTGCGGGTGGAAATACAGAGCTTGACACGTGATCTTGTCCCATTTACGTTTTCCCCAGCACTCCGAAGGGATACATAGAGAATCATAAACAGTTTAATCCTGAACAGACACTGAGGAGGGTTGCCAATGAGGAAGCTAGGGTTCGAGGCTAGTCTACCCAAGATACATCTGGGAATGGCGATGCAGTTCGGGGGCCAGGTCATGCTCAACTTTGCCGAAGTCAGGCACCATCTTAGCCAGAAGAGCATCTTCTCCAAGAGCTTACTACAGGCCAGGCACTGGTCTGAGCGCTCCACATGTGGGCAAGTGCCTGTAAGGTAAGTGCCATGGTGTTCGTGATCACATTGAGGCACAAAGAGTAGGTGAGTGTCCCCGGTCACAGAGCTGGTGAATGGCAAAGCTGGGCCTTGCACCCAGGCAGCTGATATCAGAGTCGCACTGCTAAGCAGGACTCCATCAGCCCGAGCCATGGTGTTCCGGGAGTTTAAGCAAGGACAGGGGAGCAGTGAATGATGGATGTGACCGTTGTAGTGCACACCTCCCAGGCAGACAGCACATCTGAGCAGGCCCAGAAGACATACCGCCAGTGGTGGGCACTGTGGGAGGTCTTTGTGGGGTCCTGCAGTTGAGGGTTGTTTAACCTGATGGCTGCAAGGGAGCCAGACAGGCACTTGTGGGCACCTCCCTGGAAGGAACAGTAGTGTGGGCACAGGCGCTTCCTCAGGGGCAGGCCAGTGAGCAGGGGCAGCAAAGGCCTGGGGGAGGGCAGACAAGGAACAGCTGCTGGGGGAGGCTGGCTCCCCACCCTCTGTGGGGATACACTATAGGGCTCAGTGGGGATCCCATGCATGATATATTTCTGGGCTAAACGCGCAGCCTCTCTAGAAGCCGTGTCCTGCTGCCATGGCCTGCCAAGCCCAGGCACCCTGCTGGCGCTCTGATGGCTGCAAGGGTGGAATAGGGAGGAGAAAGCTAACTTCCTTCCCCTGTGCTCCGGACAGGATGTGGGTCTGCAAGATAAAAGGGAGTGGAGGATAGGGGGCCACTGACCTAGCTCCTTGTCAGTGGCTGTAGGAGAGACACAAGGAAAAGGAGATGGATGGATCTTGGAGCAAAACTCAGCTCTGCCTTGTCTTGCTGTGTGATATTGGACAAGTTAATTCCCTTCTCTGAGCCTCAGTCCCCTCATCTCCAGGTCCTGATACTCATCCCACAAAGTTGTTAACAGATGAGGAAGTGACCTGTGCGGATCACGAAGAGGGAGCACGTTTCTCTCTTGCTGCTGTATCATTTACAATGTTACTTAGTAAATATTTACTGACCACGTGTTGCTTGCTGGGTGCCATTTTGCGTGCTAAGGAGGGGGAATGGGTAGCAGACGAGCATGAGAAGGGGCTGTCCTACCAGGAGAGCACCCCTGTTAGTTAAGACTGGCAGCGTTTTATTAATACTTTAATGTACAAATTGCCCTGTGCTTTGTTTTGCCGAGGGCATTTGCATAAGAAAAGATAATAAATGAGTCCATCCCCTTGCACACTGGCGGGAGGAGTGGCAGCCCTTGGGGGAGGTGGGGACTCCCTCCCTCAGGGGGAATGAAAAGCCTCCCATGAACCTCCACACAGTGTTCATTTTATTTTTTATTTTTGGTAATCCTCACCCGAGGATATTTTTCCATTGATTTTTAGGGAGAATGGAAGAGAGAGGGAAAGACAGAGAGAAACATCCATATGAGAGAAACACATCGATTGGTGAACCTGCAATCCAGGTACGTGCCCTTGAGCCGTTGACTGGAATCAAACCCGGGACCCTTTGGTCCAAAGACTGACGCTCTATCCACTGAGCCAAACCGGCTAGGGCCAAGCAAAAATGATTTCGTTACTTGCTCCGGGAATGCTAAGACTGAACTAATGAACCGTTTATTAACAACCAGATCACCAAGACTGACTTCAAGATCCTTACATTCCTGTGCGCTCCAATTCAAAACTCTTGTCAGTTTCCCTCAACCAGTGTACTGCCCGCTCTGAGTAAGCCTGGACCTCAAATCCTATCAGCATCCCGCCCTGAGATCCCGCGTTAGACACTCCGAGAGCTGGGCAAGGCAGCTTCTTCCCTACTGCAAGATGTCCAAGAGATGCAGCTCCACTTGGTCAACAGTTTCTTGCTGTCTTTGGAGAAGTCCATGGCCAACTTCTTGCCAAAGACTTTGGTTGGTGCCTGTACAAAGAAATATATCCTTAAGATTTCTGGCACAGAGCTCCTAAACCTCCTGGAATTTTCTGAGTATTCGGAGTGTCTTTTGAGCTCTCCTGAGTAAAGGCTAATGAGGCCATGTAGAGTAGGCCCGGGTCAGCCTCAGGAGGGGGCTGGTCACCAGAAAGACCAAGTGATTAGAGGGTGGGAACTTTCGGGCACAGCCACCAACCTCCGGGAAGGAGCCCTGCAGATTAAGCTCCATAAAACTCTTGAACAACCAAAAGGAGGGGCTTCCAGGCTGGTGAACACCTGGAGATTTGGGAAGAGTGGTGGGCTCAGAGAGGGCTTGGAGGTTCTCAGCCCTTTCCCTTTACCTTGTCCTCCGCACCTCTTCCATCTGGCTGTTCCTGAGTTATATATTGTTAAAATAAACTGTTGAACATCAGTGAATGTTTCTCTGAGTTCTTTGAGCTGCTCAGTAAGCTGATCATATTCAAGGAGAGGGTCATGGGAACTTCCGATCTATAGCTGCTGGGTCAGCAGCATAGGTGACAATCTGGGACTTTGGATTGGTGTTGGGGGGGTGGGGTGAGGGGGCAGCTCTGTAGGACTGACCTGAACCTATGGGATCTGATTCTATGTCCAGGTCAGACAGTGTCAGAACTGAGTTGAATTTGTAGGACACAGTGTCTGCTGAGACTTGGCAAATTGCTTGTTGGTGTGGAGATGAATAATACACATTGGAATGCCTCTGTAAAGGTCATTTTGGCTTAGGAAAAGACCTATTGTCTCTTTCTTTCTTTCTTTCTTTCTTTCTTTCTTTCTTCCTTCCTTCCTTCCTTCCTTCCTTCCTTCCTTCCTTCCTTCCTTCCTTCCTTTTTAGAGAGAGAAAGGGAGAGGGAAACAGAGAAATAGAGAGACAGAGAGGGAAATAAACATCCATATGAGAGAAACATTGACCTGTTGACTCCCTCATGAGTGCTTCCACCAGGGATCAAATCCAAAACCTGGGTATGTGCCCTGACCAGGAATTGAATCCACCACCTTTTGTTGTACGGAATAACGGTCCAACCAACTGAGCCACACCGGCCAGGCTAGACCTGTCACTTTTCTCAGGCTGTGGAAGTGGAACCGTGCGAACCGTGCCTGCTGAATAGGTAGGTGGAATACCAAGCCCCCAGGAGGAACCAGCACCTGCTCACACCTGGACTCTAGGCCAGTGAGGCTGACTTTAGACTCTGACCCCCAGAACCCAAGAAAAGTGTGAGTTGTCATGAAGCCACTGGGTTTGTGGTAATTTGTTACAGAGGCAACAAGAGGATCACACCTGCCATGTGAGATAAAGGTCAGGACACAGGGTCAGGTGGAGGGAAAGAGAAGGAGGAACATGAGGCCGCTCTGAGATGGCCATGGGGTACAGTGAGCCCAGTCCATGTGGAGGAAACTGCCTCAACTGGGCTGGGGTACATGGGACTTCTGCAGTTCTCCGGTGCTCGGTGACGACTGGGCCAGGGTGAGGAACGAGCTAGAAGGAAGGCCGTGCCACATTGCGGGGGCCTGGCACTCAGGGTGCCGTGGCGGGCTTTAGGCTGGAAAGGAACAGGGTCTGGCTTGTACTTCAGGAAGGTCACCTGGCTGCAGAGAAGTGGACGAAGCCAAGAGGCTTGTGGGGAGGCAGTCACCTTGTCACCTTGGTCACCTTGGTCCTGGGAGTGGGGATGAAGGCCCCAGTGAGGAAGGATGCATGGGCGGGGCTGGCTGTGGATGCAGGAGAAGAGGGGAGAGCTGAAGGATGAAGGAACAACATGGGGAAGGGCAGAGGGAACAATCTTGATGGTGACAAGATGTCCCCCAAGTCCGTCTTTAATCCTTTCCCTCTGTGGGCTTCAGTTTTCTCATTGGTACAGTGATCCCTGAAGTTCTCACAGGGAACAGTCCGAGCCAGTGGCTGCCATGAAACCATTCCATGTTCTCATAGGCCTCGGGGTCTGGACGGAGGTGTAGTTCCAAGGAGTTTCCACCAGGGCGCAGGGTGACCCACATACTTACGAACTTAAGGACTCAGGAACACTGTTAACAAGGCGCGCGCGCGCGCGCGCGTGTGTGTGCACACACACACACACACACACACACACACACACACACCGGCATCTGTGTCCATTTGGGTCTCAGTAAGCAGACATTGATTGAAACGAAGTTTGAAGTTCAAGCTGAGACTTGAACTTGTGAAATAAGTAGGAAGGCAGCAGGATTGGCAGGGGGAACCTCAGGCCAGATGCAAATCTGACCAAGTCCCTGCCAACCCCTACCCAACAGAGCTCTGAGCCCAGAGCCCGTGGGAGTCCTGGATGGGCTGCGACCAGCAGGCCCTTGACACTCGCTGTGCTCAGAGGGTTGAGGGCCGCTTGGGAAGAGAGGGCTTCACACCCTTGGACAGAAGGTGCTGGAGGTTGTCTGCTAACTGCACTCCCTGAGGCTGACGGGCACGTTCCTTCTGGAAGAGGCCAGGGCAGCACACAGCCTCCTCTCTCAGAGTCCTCCGCCTCTGCTCCCTGCTGGCCGGGCCCCTCTTTAGCTGCTTCCCTTTCAGTCCAGCTTTCAGGACTCGAGGGCAGGCGCTGGGCATAAACAGGTCTAACACCAATGCATTCGGTATGAGGCACCCAGAGGAACCCGAGCCAGCCCTTCTCACTGTCGTGGGGTTTGCACAAGTTAGCACCCACTCTTCTGAATGTCCCATGGCACAGTCAGGGTGATCTTCACCACCAGCCCCCAGGAATAGGATCCAAAGGAGGAGTGAGGAGGGGTGACACGTCCCCAAGGGAATGGCACCGAAAGAGTCCAAGAGCCTGTGGGTTTTAAGGTGTTTATGTCCTTCCCCTCACCCCCAACACAACTCCACCTCCCAGTGCTGGCTGGGTTCCAGGAAAGGGAGCTTTGAGAGGGGTTTTTCCAGAATCAGTTAAATCTGAGGATGCTCAGGGAGATACGATGAGGGATGGAGTAGGGTTTTTCCTGCATATAGCACACTGGGCTGCCCCTCCTCCCAGTTCCTCTCAGCCATCATGAAGCCCATCTGCCAATTTGGAGAACCTGGGTAGTGCCTGCAGCTCTACTCTCCCAGGTCCAGATGGTCATCTCATCTCTTTCTCCCCCCACTCTCCACTACCCTCACCTCAATCCTACTCAGCAAGGGCCTGAGCAAACGCCAAAACTGCCTCCCAGCACCTTTTCCTACCAGGGTAGAGGGTCCTTGGTTGTCATGGAGACCAGAGCTGCCCATCCTCCCTTTGCTGCAGGGAGAGAGGCAGACGGCTGGGATGGGAGAGTGGAGGATAGACAGATATTCCGATAGAGGTGGCAGGAGAAAATGCACACAAACACACACACATCTAGAGCCTCCGAAAGGACAGGCAGAGTATATGAGGTTTGTCCTGACTGTGATCTGTTATTAGCTTACAGGGTCACGTATGTCAATGTGTGCAGGGCCATGTGTCTGTGTGAGTGGGATATGTTTCAGTGAGGCTGAGTGTATGAATTTATTGAGCTAGTGTGTTTGGTGGGCCTATATGTATAGTGATGCATAGGAATCCTATATAATAAAAACCCAGTGACTGAAGCAGTGGGACAACCAGAATGACCAGAGACCAGAACACCATAGCCCCTCGCCTCGGCTGGCCCCACCCCCCAGAAAGCGGTTAGGGGTGATCAGGCAGGCAGGCAAGTGATTAGGGGCAATGAGGCAGGCAGGTGAGTGGTTAGGGGTGATCAGGCAGGCAGCTAAGCAGTTAGGAGCCAGGGGTCCCGGATTGTGAGAGGGATATCTGACTGCCAGTTTAGGCCTAATCATGACAGTCAAACATCCCGAAAGGTTTCAGATTGTGAGAGGGTACAGGTTGGGCTGAGGGACCCCCTTCCCCATGCACAAATTTTGTTGCACCAGTCCTCTAGTGTCTACTATATAATAAAGGTGTACCTGTGAGTGTGACACGAGTGTGTGCTTTGATTGGATGCACATGCATATGAATGTGGGAGTACAGAGGAGGAATGCCCTGTTTTCTCACATACCTTACTCCCAAAAGCAGGCTATCTGGGGCTCCCCAGCTCATACCCACTGTGGACTTTGGGTGTTGGGCACTCGGTGGACAATGAGGTGTGGGTGGGGAAATGCTGGGACTGACCGGCGAAAGACACGGCTAAGGGACTGCTTGGCTATAGCAACCAAAGAGCCCCATTTGCCTGTCTCCTCATGTTTTTTTGCAACTGTTTGAACTAAAATTAACTATTAGATACTATCAGCAGGGTAAGTATCTTTGAAAAAGCACGTGCTTCTACAAGGTCGTGAGAAAAGACTAAACATAGAGATTCCAGTAAAACACCCAAGGGCTCGAACTTGTTTGGAAAAGTCAAGGCAGGGGCTATCACCTTCGGCAAAGTCCCCCTAGAGGCTTCCGACCTGTCAGAGAATCCTCCTTACGGACTTTCCAACCAAGTCCCATGCTTCCCCATGGGGAAAACTTGGGAGACCCAAGAAAGGGTCCTGCTGGGAAGTCCTGGCTAACTCCCCTTGCCTTCTTGGTAAGATTGTGCCACTTTTCTCCTCCCTTCTCTTCAGACTGTAAGCTCTCTGTGCAAGGATTGTATTTCTCTCTTAAACTGGGAGCCCCTCCAGGTTAGGCCCTGATTTTTCACCCTCAGATCAGAAGTTCCCAAAGTGTAGGGCCTAGATCTGTCTTTAAAATCTTATCAGGTAAAATACAGGATGCCCTATTAAGTTTGAATTTCAGATAAAAAATGAATAATTTTTAAAGATATAAATGCATATCAAAAATTGCTTGGAATATACTTACACTAAAAATGTACTTATTGTGTCTTGAAATTCAAATTGAACTGGGCATCCTCTATTTTTATTTGCTAAATCTGGCAATCTTACGCTGGAAACTCCCCAAAGACACAAATAGGCTGAAAGTAAAGGGTAAGAAAAGATATTCTATACAAATAGTAATCAAAATAGAGTTGGACTGGCTATACTAATATCAAACAAAATAAATTTTGAGTCAAAAATTGTTATAAGAGACAAAGGAGGACATTATATCCTAACTAATAAAAGCATAATATTAAAATTAACCATTTCTTCGGGATGCCTAAGCCACGCCCACCAGCCAATCAGAGTGACTGTATGCAAATTAACATACAGTTGGGTCCCTAGTAGGGACCCAAAACCTGAAGGGACTGTGGCCAGCCTGTGAGTGGAGGCCGCCACTCACAGACCTGAGTAAACGGCAGCTTCCATTGCAGCAGGACTGAAACTGAAACTGCGGCCCACTCCGCTTATCCTAGCTCAAGGCAAAACATGTTTGCAATAATGTATCAATCATAGAATCCTCGGGAGCTGAAGGAAACAGCAGGCCTAGCCTGACTACAAAAAGTAACAATGTCTCATTATAGAAGCCGCAAGCTGAAGCAGAGAGGAGGCTTCGTTAGTAGGCCTCAGCTTAAAGGAACAGTGCATCAATTATAGAACCCCAGAAACCTGCTTCCAGCCAGCCTTGCTGGGACATTGGGTCAATGGGAGCTGTGGGCAGCCTGAAAGCGCCCCTCAGCCCATCACCCATGCTGGCCACAACCCAATGGGGTGAGGAACATTACTGGGGGGCCTGGCCAGCCTGCAAACAGCCATCAGCCCCTCACCCAGGCTGGCCAGGTACCCCAGTAGGGACCCAAAACCTGAAGGGACTGTGGCCAGCCTGCAAACAGCCATCAGCCCCTCACGCAGGCTGGCCAGGTACTCCAGTAGGGACCAAAAACCTGAAGGGACTGTGGGCAGCCTGCAAACAGCCATCAGCCCCTCACCCAAGCTGGTCAGGCACACCAGCAGGTGGACATCCCCAGAGGGGTCCCAGACTGTGAGAGGGCACAGGCCGGACTGAGGGACCTCCCGAGTGCACAAATTTTTGTGCACCGGGTCCCTAGTATTTATAAAAGGGTGAGTCCCAAAATATATAAAAACAGAATTAAAGGGAGAAATAGACGGTTCTATAACAATAGTTAGAGATTTCAATACCCTGCTCTCAATAATGTATAGAACAACTAGAAAAAAAAAGATCAATAATAAAAGACTTGAACAGAACTATAACCAAATAGACCTGACAGACATATACAAAGCACTCCATGCAAAAACAGAGCATACATTCTTCTTGAGTGCATGTGGAAAATTCTCCAGGAAAGGTCATGTATTATGTCACAAAACAAGTCTCTATGAGTTTTAAAAATTTAAATAATTAAAAGTATCTTCTCTGGAATACACAATGGAATAAAACTGAAAACTAACAACAGAAGGACAACTGGAAAATTCACAAGTATGTGGAAGTTAAACAACACACTCTTAACCAATGGGCCAAAGAAGAAATCACAAATAGAATGAGAAAATACTTTGAGACAATGAAAACAAAAGCACAGTATACCAAAACTTCTAGGGTTCAGCCAAAGCAGTGCTTAGAGGGAAATTTATAGCCCTAAATGCCTACATTATAAAAGAGGAAAGATCTCAAATCAATAATCTAAATTGAAATCTTAAAAAAAGAGAAAGAGATGATGAAATTGAACCAAAGCCAGTAGAAGAAACAACATAATGAAAATTAGAGCACAAATAAAATAGAGACTAGAAAAATAACAGAGAAATCAATGAAACCAAAAGTTTGTTTCTTTGAAAAGATCAACAACATTGACACTCTGTTAAATAGATTGACTAAGGAAGAAAAAAGATAAGACTTATGTTACTAAAATCAGAAGCAAAATTGGGGACATTACTACCCACTTTATAAAAATAAAACAGAAGATAAAAGAAGGTGAACAATTGTATGCCAAAGAACTAGATAACCTAAGTGGACAAATTTCTAAAAGACACAAAGTACAAAACTGACTCAAGAAGAAGTAAAACATCAGAACAGACCTATAAGAAGGAGAGATTCAATCAATAATGAAAAATGTCCCAACAAAGAAAAATTCAGGACCAGATGGCTTCACTGGCGAATTCTGCTAATTATTTAATGAAAAGTCAACACCAACCTTCTCAAACTCTTCCAAAAAATAAAAGAGGAAGGAACACCTGTTAACTCATTTTACAAAGGGCAGCATTACCCTTTTAGCAAATCTAGACAGAGATGTTTCAAGAAACAATATCTATAGGCCAGTATTCCTTTTGTACATTAGCTTTTCTAAATTCTAAATAATTGCTCTATTTATTGTTGAATGTGTGTGGGAGGAGGTTATTGTAAGTTGGTATGTTTTATTATTTACCCCATAATAAACATTGTTTGCCACATTAAGTCAATTAGGAGAACCCCTAATTATGCAGTGGGCTTTGACACACCTAAGCTAAGCTTCTATATGGAATTGTTTAAAGCATAATGTGATTCTGGTGAAATCTTTAAAACTGTCTTCTACCATAGTTTTGTGTCTCAGTAGATTCAACATTATCAATGAGTGCAGAGTCACTGTGAAAATGAAGAAGTAGAACTTGAGTTACTCAAGTCTGTCATTTCTCTAGAGCAATGGGTCAAATCACATCAATGTTCTCTGTCTTTGAGCCATTTTCTCTGATTTTTGGAGAAAAGAAATTTCAGAAGGTTTACCAAAAAGAAAACGATTTCTGGTGAAGGTATTTTACTGGAATCTTTTGGCAAGAAGCATTTGAAAACGACTGCAATCAATACTAAAGAAAGGTATAAACAGTATTGTAATTTCTAGAATTTTTTGTGGTATCAAACTTCTAGATTCTCTACCAAATCTATCTTTATATTTAAGGCTTTTCCTAACTATTTATTATCTGTTGCATCATGTAAAAATAAGTCTTCAAAGTTAAAATTAATAAAAAGTGTTCTTTAATGGATTGTGAGTAATTGTGGACAAATATGGCTTTCCTGTCAGCTGAACATGAATTTGAGGTCAATTTGGATGTCAGTCACAGATTTGCTACCGTGCCTGACTAATATAGTAATGTAAGATTTTCTCTGTTTTCAAAAGCACATTAGTGTAATTTAAAAGTATTAATCCATTACTATTTTCCTTTTTCGTATTTTTATTTTTTTAAATTTTTATTGGTATGAACATATATATGAAGTTTTAAAAAAAAACATTTTTACTGTCTGCATTTCTTTTCCAGCGATTTTAATGATCTCTTTCCTCTCAAGATATGCTGAAAGAGTGGGGGTGGGGTGGGGTGAGGGATGACCCCCACTCTGGGTATCAGATGCATGAGGAGACCACTGACTGGGAGAGCATTTGCCTCTGGTCCTGAGGAACAGGCCCTCCTATGCTTCACGTTTGCCTCCCTTCTTTCCGGAACCGTTTTGTTAGGAACAATACCCGCCTGGTCTATGCTGGGAGCCCCAGCCTCAGCTGGTGGTTCCACAGTGCGCTCCTTTCTGCCAGCCTGGCTGCTTCCTCCACCACGTGGTCCCAGGCCCCAGGCAGCAGGAAGGCAGACCTGGGTGGGAGCAGAAGGAGCCACCCTTGTTAATCGGTGCTAATAAATTCCTGCCGCCCAATCTTTCCTCCACAGCCCTGGAGAGCTGAGAACAATGCCAGCTTTGCACTTTGCATCCTGGTTCAGTAGCCCCCTTCTCCAGGCCCGAGGTGCCACCTGGACCAGGAGGAGAGGTGGGGGAAGAGGATGCTGATAAATAAATATTCAGCATTTCTCTGCCAAAGCCCTTCCTAAGCACTTTTCATGTATGTTACTCATTTAACCTTGACAACAGGCAGGTGTTAATAAAAACTGCACTTTACAGCCGAGAAACAGCTAAAATGTTGTGAGTCCTACCGTCTGCCCGTCTCTGACCCAAGCCAGGTACAGGCGTTGCCCTCTGAGGTGGCTGCCATCATTATCCCCATTTGACAGGGGAGGAACCTGAGGCCTTTTACTTAGAGAGGCTAAGTAATTCAAACAAGGTTGTAGCCAGGGAAGAGCAGGGGCAGGATTTGGACTCAGATCGGGCTAATTCTAAAACCCTATAATCCCAATCAGCACACAGAACATCCTCCGAGGAATCCCACTCAAAACTGGTCCTGTGGGTGCCGGGAGGAGGTCTCCCCCTCCCTCCAGCCTGCAGGGCATCATGGCACTAATGGATTTGCCTCCAGGCCGGTGCTCTGCCACACACACACACACACAGACACACACACACGCACATGCACACGCACACGCCTTGCAGTAGCTGGAGGACCTGAGACCACCCAAAGGGAGGTGAATGTCCCCTAAAGGACTAGGAGCAGCTGAGCCCCGTACTTCCTCCTGGGTCTGACATTTTCTGTTCCTTGAGTTCTATGTTTCAGTTTTCTCATCTGTAAAATGTGTGTACAATAGTACCCACTTCAGGGAGCTACTGTAAGAAGGAGACGTTATAGGCTGAAGAACAGTCCTGGCTCATATAAGTCCTACAGAAAGTTTGACTCTGGTCATCATTTGTTTTTCGGAAGCCACTCCTCAGTGATCGGGCAATGGGGCCACCCCTGTGTGCCCCAGGACCAGCCTGGGAGGCATCGGGGCAAAGCTGGAGGTTGAGTACAAGCATGGAGTCTTCCAGAACCTACTATGCCACTGACCAGCTCAGGGCAAGTTGCCTGTTCCCCACCCCACCACCTCCGCCCCCAACTCCATGCTTCATCTGTAAAATCACTTAAAAGGATTAATGAAACAACGTTTAGAGAGTGCTTAACACAGCATCCAGACATCAGTGGTGGCATCATCATCATCATCATCATCACGGCTTGCCACTTACTCTCTGAGAGGTTGTCATGGGGATGAGAATAATGAGTATTATTGTCTAGGTTTGTAGCTAAGAACATTGGGACTCAAAAAAGTCAAAATGATCCATGGGACCCCACCGAGGATTTCTGGCATTGCTGGAACTCAGTGACTTAGGAGACCCAATCCCTTATAGCAAAAGCCAGCTTCCGCTCTAAACTGTTTCCATGGGTATTTGCTTGTTCATCTCAGCCTGAGACCTGGGTGGTTTGGGCCCCAATTTTTAAAATGGATTTTTATTTTTTAGATCAGTTTTAAGTTCACAGAAAAACTGAGCAGAAAATAGAGTTTCCATATACCGCTGCCCCCATGCAGACACAGCCTCCCCCACTATCAACATTGCTACCAGAGTGGGGCATTTTTATAATCCAGGGACCTGCACATCATAATGACCCAAAGTCCAGTTTGCATGGGGGTTCACGCTTGGTGTTGTACTCTCTGTGGGTTTGACATGGAGCCCCTGTTACAATCTCACTGTCCTAAAACTCCTCTGTGCTCCGTCTACTCATCCCTCCCTCCCCACATTCCCCGTTGCTCCTGACCTTTACCGTCCGGTGTCTCCGTAGTGTTGCCTTTTCCAGAATGTCATGCAGTTGGAGTCATACAGTGTGTAGCCAGGGGTCCTCAAACTTTTTAAACAGGGGGCCAGTTCACTGTCCCTCAGACCGTAGGAGGGCCAGACTATAGTTTAAAAAAAAAAACTATGAACAAATTCCTAGGCACACGGCACATATCTTATTTTGAAGAGAAAAAAAAAACAAGGCAGCAAAAACACCCGGCGGGCTGGATAAATGTCCTTCCGTAGTTTGAGGACCCCTGGCTGTAGCCTTTTCAGATTGGAGAGAAAAAGAGATAGAAACATCAATGATGAGAGAGAACCATTGATCATCGCCTCTTGCACACCCCCTACCAGGGCTCAAGCCTGAAACCCAGGCATGTGCCCTGGCCAGGAATTGAATAGCGACCTCCTGGTTCATAGGTAGACCCTCAACCATTGAGCCACACCAGCCGGGCTAGATTGGCTTCGTTTGCTTCGTACTATACATTTAGATTTCCTCCATGCCTTTTCATGGCTTGAGAGCTCAATTCTCTTTAGCGCTAAATAATATTCCATTGTCCGGATGGACTACAGTTGATTTATCCTTGCACCTGCTGAAGAACACCTTGGTCGCTTCTACATTTTGGCAGTTGTGAACGAGCTTGCGTACTACTATAAACCCATGGGCAGGTTTTTGTGTGGACATGTTTTCGCCTCCTTTGGGTAAGTAGCAAGGAGTCATTGGTGGATTGCATGGTGAGTGTATGTTTGATTTTGTAAGAAACTGCCAAACTGTCTCCCAAAGTGGCTAGGCTATCTTGCATTCTCACTCACAGTGACTGAGAGTCCCTGTTGCTCCTCCTCCTTGCCAGCATTTGGTGTTGTCAGCGTTTTTGGAGATTTGACCCCATTTTGCAGATGAGGAGACTGAGGTGCAGAGAAGCAAAGGCTTTGCCCAAGTGGTGACAGGTTGCCCTCCCACTGCACCTTCGTCCTACATACGTAACTCTCACAGTGTGCAGGCTGATGTGTGTTCTTTGGCTCAGAAGTCACTTTCCTGTGGGCTCTGTGCCCTGCCCAGCAGGCTTGGGGAAGGGACTCACCTATAGGAAGAGGCTACTCTGGTGACTCACCTAAGCAAACAGCGTGCAGAGGTGATGCTGGAACAAAGGGGCCCGATCTGCAGCATCAGCTGTTTCTCATCCCCTGTTTGAATGGCCATGTGGTGTGGTGGGAGGAGCTGGGCTTGGACTTGAAAATGGGTTTGAACACAGATCTGCCACTTTCTAGCTACGACTGCCTTCAAGTCACTTAGTTTCCAAGCCTTAATTTTCCCTCCTGAAAAATGAGTGTAACTTCATGGGGTTGTTGGGAGGATCAAAGGAGACTGGGCGTAGGGAATGATGTAGAATTAGACCACCTGTGTTCATAAGGGATATTGCTCTGGAGTTTTTTTTTCTCATGATGGCTTTGTCTGCATTTCGTACCAGGGTAATTCTGACCCCATAGGATGAGTAAGAGGCTATTGTGGGTCTTGATCATGAAACTATAAGACATAGAGGACACCTCTGGGTAATGACAAATAAGCCAGACACAGACTAGGGACTGAGATGATGAGAAGCAATGTACCCACAAAGGTGGGTTGGTCCAAGCCCCTCAACAAACCCCGAGTTGGAAGTAGCTCTTCTGCTCTCCCCTGGTTGCCGGAGACCAGTCATTGTCACTTAGTAGAGAGATGTGCCTGAAGGCTGGTCGACCTTAATTGCCCTGAATAGAGGGGGAGCTATTCACCCATCCTTTAGATGGAGACATTGATAGTTAAAGCAGCCCTCCACCTCTGTTACTGATATGTAAATTCTTCTTGCCTCTTTGTTGTTGGTATTTCCTGCCCTTAGGATAAGGATATAGTTGTTTTCCCCTTTGCCTTAATCAAAGCTTTGAGCAAGACCTGAGGAGGGGGCAATCTTACCCACTAGAGGTAAAGACCACGCCTGGTCCCCGTTATTCTAAATTAATTTTCTTCTAGTCTCTCTCTCTTCACTTTGTGTGCCGCCTCCTCCAAAACTCAAACCCTAAACAGGAACCCTGAACCACATGGGACGTGTAAGGGGCTCCCACACTGGGGTTCAGACCATGGAAGCTATGCTGAGGGGGACACTAAGGAAGGATATGGGTCCCAGCAGCCAGAGCCCCACATGGTGAGCAGAAAGCCCAGGGTGCAGCCAGGCCGACCCAGAGACCAATCTTGTCGCCATCACACCCTTTGGGATGACCTTGGGCTCCAGCTCTCTGAGCCCCAATTTCCTTCCCTGAAAACTGAGAGAAGCCCTCTAGGATTCAGTGAAGATGGGCTGAGATGTTGGACTAAGGCACCCAGGGAAGGCTCCGGGAACTGGCCACATTTTCTTATCTCAGGTCCCTGTTTCTGATGATGGCAGAAAACACGACTCTTCCCACTTAAGGGGTCCCCTGGCAGAGTTTGTCCTGGTGGGAGGAAGTTTTGGGGCTGTGGTAGAGATCTGATGGTAAACATCATTAAAGAGCTGCCCAGGAATGTTTAGCTGGCTTCTTTGTGAGCTCCAGGTGGGTCACCTTGCAGCATCACAGCGTCCTCCTCTCCCACACTGTCCAGCCCCTTGGGCCTCTGGGGTGGTGGGAGGGACTCCTTCTCCCCAGACATCCACAGGACTCCTGTCCAGGCCTCCTTGGGGTTCTACACAAATATTACCCTTTCTCATTTGCTTAGCAGCCGCGTGATCCTGTGTAAGAGTCCACCCCACCGTTAGCCTGGGAGAGCTTGTTGCAGGAGAGAGCTGAGGCTGGACTGTATGGCCTAGACTCTTTCCCTCAACATCTTATTCCTCATGAGGCTGCCTCCCTCCCATCATTTGCTACTTCCACCAGGGCAATGGCATTAGTGAGATGATTCATTTGACAAACATTTCACAGACATCTAAGCTGTGCCAGCCACTGTGCTGGGACCTGGGGATACAGGTGGAAACAAAACCACAATGGATGACAGAGTCACAGGTTATAATGCAACCGGCATTGAATAAATGGTAGCAGAGAACTGCAGGGCCAGAAGGTCTGTATTGTTTCTGCGCAAACAGGTGCCTAAAGCCATGGCATTGTGGGGGATAAGAAATGGACCAGGAATGACCTATTTGACAATAAACAACATGAAGAGCTGGTTCCTGGGCCTGAGGAGAAAAAGATGGCTCTTGGGCTCACAAAGACTCTGCACACGCACTGATTGGACAGTAAGCAAACATGCTGGTACCTGTTCTCTATTGTTACTTGATGTCTTCACCAATAAATCACAATACCTCATACAGGCCAAGAGATATGTGTTACATTTGAAAATCAAATTGTTTATATAGACACTAGGGCCCAGTGCACAAAATTTGTGCACTTGATGGGGCAGGGGGTGTCCCTCAGCCAGGCCTGCACCTTCTCTCAGTCCACGAGCCCTCAGGGAATGTCCTTCAGTTGGACATCCTTAGTGCTGTCACGGAGGCAGGAAAGGCTCCCACCATGGCTGCTGCACTAACCAGCTGGGAGCCTGGCTTCTAGCTGAGCAGTGCTCCCCCTGTGGGAGTGCACTGACCACCAGAGGGCAGCTTCTGCATTGAGCGTCTGCCCCCTGGTGGTCAGTGTGCATAATTGCAGCTGATCATTCTGCCATGCTGTTTATTTGCATATTAGTCTTTTATTATATAGGATGGATTCCCCACACACGCAAATTTGCCTAAGGCTCTGTGCACACTAAGGGCATCACTGACTGGGCAGATAAATCTTGGTAGCCAACTGCTCTTTGCAGTTGATAAGGCTGCTCTTTGCAAATGATGAGGGAGTGAAATGCAGCAGCAATAGGTGCTGTGTTATCTAATGTGGACAAGCTGCAAGTGCTGGGAGCTCCCTTCCATTCTCTCCAGATACAATGGAAAAAATATCTTCGGGTGAGTATTAACAAAACAAAAAAATAATAATAAATATAAAAACAAATCCCCCCTCTCCCTCCCCACAAGACAAATATATTTAATTTTGATCATTATAAAACATGGTGAGTTAGGCCCCCATGGAGGTAGTGTCAGGAGAGCTACATAGAGGAGGTGCCAGTGAGCTGGACTTTGAAAGGCGAACAGGAGTTTGCTACACAGAGAAAGAGGGGTAAAGGCATTGGAAGCTGAGGAGAGAGCCTGGTCCAAAGACGGAGCCATGAAAGTGTCTCGAGGACACCAGAGCTACTCTAAGTTACTCCACACTCTTAGTTACTCCACAATTTGTGTCACATTTCCTCAGCCTCCCTCTGGTTTCACCTGCTGCTCAGTGGATGGTTTGAGAAAGCTCAGACTTGAGCTGACTGCATCAGGAAAGCTGGGGTGGGGTCTTTCCACTTCTGCCCCAGGGCGTTCTTCAAGCTGAAGTAATGCCCCAAGGGGCAGCCCTCAAACAGGGAGGAAGAGAAACCTGTGGATAAATGCCCGCTGGCTGACTCTGGCAACCGATTCTGGACACATCCCAGAGGTCTCTGGGGAACTGGCCCCCCTTCCTCCAGCCGTCACCTTGAGAATACATAGTGTGAAGCCAGTCTTTATATTGGCTCTTCCTCCTTCCCAATCTCACTCCCCACACCCAGCCCTCTCTCCCACTCCTGCTTCATGGGACACCTTCCAATTAAACCGTCAGCCCCACTCCTTTGTGAGGCTCTGCTTTGGGGAGAGTCCAAACGAACATGGGCTATGGGCTGGGGTCCCAGAGTGAGAGGTGCTGTGATGTAGACACTGCACCACAGAACATGCACACATTTCTGAGTCTCCTGTGGGCCAAGCCCTTGACCTGACAGGGAGACGCAGTTCTTTGAGAGGCCCTTCCTCTTCCAGACCTCTGTTCTGATTGGGGAGATGTGACACAAGGGGTGAGCCGGCAACATGGGAGGGATCAGAATCCTTTTCTTTCTGCCTTTGGAGCCTGTCACGTGGGTTGTGGGCAGCAGATTGATGTTCCTAATTACATTTGGCTCAAGCTGATATCAAGCATTTGTCTCATTCCCAGGGTCTATAAGGCTGGTGGGTGGTGGGGAGGGTGCCAAGAGGCATGCTGGGTAGCCGAGGACAGCAATCTGGGAATTGAAACATCCATGAGAGAGGAAGGTGGACAAGCCATGGGGGGAGGGGGATTCGAGTCTTTGAGTTGCCTTTTAATGGCTTCCAAGGGCTGGAGGCCCTGGAAAGGTTTTAGGGGCATCCTCCTGTCTTGAGGCTGACAGTCCAGACAGGAATTGTGACCCCTTTTGAGGCTGGACAGCTTGCTGAGAGCAAATGCTTCTGTGGGTCTAAATTTCTGTTGCTGCCGATCTAAGGTTTATGCTGACTGATTTGTTTTGGGGGGTTAATGTTTGCTGAGCACCTACAGAGTGCCCAGAGGTACCCAGTAAGAGATGTGCCCTGTGCGCAGGAAGCTTTCCAGCTCAGGGTGTATACCAACAGGAAGCTCATGAGAATAAGTCCAGATACTCACAGCCAAATGCAACTGGTGGAACCAGGGGTGCTGGAGTTGTCAGGAGTATGGCAAGGAGGTGGGATGGTGAGAGGTAGGGAGGTTTGGCTTAGTGCAGAAGGATGAGGTGAGTAATGTGGTCAAAGGTTTGAGGTCCAGCATGGGAAACACCTCGGAATTTCTGCACATGCCCGAGGCCTGTGGCAACATCTGCTACCCAAGAGATTTAGTAAAGTTACTCAAAGTCCTCCTGTGAAACCAGGACTCACAGCCATTCACCTAGCATCCAGGCTGAGCGGCCCTGGGACACACCGATCCGAAATACACAAGAATTCTGTTCATCACTGTGATCTTAGGCAGGTCTCCTCCCCTCGTGGCTCACTCAGCAAAGTGAGGATGGTAATTCCTGTCTCCTACGGTTGCATTTTGGACTACAAGAGGAAACGCAAAGAAAGCTAGTGTGATGACCCACAGCGCTCTCTACAGCTGCCCCTTATTACTGCTGTAGAGTAACAAGTGTGCCTCCTGAAGGCAGGCCTCAGGTCTCCTCTGCTCGCCTGGCACCTGGCACACACAGGTGGTCATCCGCCGAGTTGACTACCTTGTGATACACTTCATTTGGATTAACTCTTGGTGTAGCAGGAAGCCTAGCAGGAAGCCAGCACTTGGGGGCGTGCAGTGAGGTGGTGATGCATCAAAAAGCCCTGCCCACACGGGTTCTTCTCAGGTGCTCTGGACGGCGGAGTCACCTTCAGGGGCTGGTCCCGCAAGCCCCTGCAATAGCTCCAGGATATGGTGTGACCCGGGTCAGGGTTAGGCCACATCCCGGGACGCACCTGTGTTCTCCCGAGCAGCGCTGCACCAAGGGCAGTGTAGACACCGCTGCACCAAGGGCAGTGTAGACACCCCGGGGCAGGGCCCGCCGGGCCACCAGAAGGCATCTCATCGCCACGGGTACCAGGGCCGTGGAGAGCTGCGCGCCGCGGGTCGCGGAGAGACGCCTGCGGGCAGTCCCGCCGCGTGTCCTTGTCGAAGTCACTTTCCACTCTTGACTGTCTCCTCCTCCGTAAACCTGGCCACGCTCCCCTGGGCCAGTTAATCGCGTAGAGAACTGGATTCCAACCCCTTACACGAGCCACTGGGCGACCTGGTCGAGCCGGGGTCGGCGGGAGGAAGGGCCGCGGGACTCTGGGCGGGAGGCGGCCACGCCCTCTCCGCTGAGCCGAGCGCCCCTCCGGCCCGCGGGCCGACTTCGCGCACCTCCAGGGGGCGAGCCCGGCCGTCTCCTCGGCCGTCCAGCGGGTGATCTCACCGGCGTCCCGGGGCCAGCGGGGCGCTGGGAGCCCGGGCTGCCGCCCCCTCCCCCCGGCCAGCAGGTGCCAGGACCCCGCTCGCCCAGCCGCCGGCGCCCGCGGGCCGCAAGGGGTTAAGGCCGCCGGCCTCGGCGCCCGGCCCAGGCCCCGGGAGCGGCGGTGCCCGGCGGCCAGCGACACGGGCCGGAGGCGCGGGGCACGGCGGCGGCGGCGGCGGCGGCGGGCGGGCGCTTCCTCCTCCCCTCCTCCCTCCGCCCCCTCCTTTGTAGCGAGTTCCCGGCCCCTCTTCCTCCCCCCGCCCCCCAGCCCGGCCCGCTCCCTCGCTCCCTTTCTTCCTGCCTCGCCTTCCTGCGGCGAAAGAGGCTCATCCATTATAAATGCACATTCGGGCTGACATCAGCGGCGAGCGGCGGGCGAGCGCCGACGAGCGGTCCCTGCGCGCTGCCCGCCCGCCCGGAGCGCGGGCCCCACGGCTCGGCTGAGCCTCCCGCGGCGCGTGGGGACCCCTTCCCGCCGCCGCCCGGGCCGCAGGCGGACCCCGGCCGTCGCCCCCGCACGCCGCGCCCGCGCCCGGCAGCGCCCCGAGTTCCTGCATGACTGTCACAAAGGTAAGCGCCCGGGACCCGGCGCCCACGGCCCTCCGCCCGGGCTGCGGGGACGCGGGGTGGGAGGGGGAGGAGGGGGCGCCGGTGCTGGGAAGGTGCGGCGCGCGCCTGCTTCGCTCCCCCCGGCGCTGGCGTCGCTCCGGCCCCCGCGGACTGCAGAACTGCAGAGCGAAGGGGGAGGATGCGGCTGCGGCGGCCGCTGCGGCGGTTCGGACGGCAAGTCTCCCCGCCGGCCCAGCCCCGGGACTGCATTTTTAACCCTTGCTCAGGATGCTGCAGTTTTAACCCCCGGAGAGCAGTGTGCCCCACTGGAGCGCGCGCGGGGGAGAGGCGCGGGCAGGGACTGGTGCTGGCAGTGGTGTGGGCACGGGCTTGCCGCTCAGGGGAAAGCCCACCACACCTGCCGGCCTCCGCCGCCAATCCCAGGACTCTGGCCCTTCGCCAACGCCACTCACTGGAGAAGGCGCTCCGCAGCCCGGGAGTTGCTGCTGGGGATGGGAAAGGTTCCCAGGTGTCCAGCTTGGAGATGTGCGGAGGGAATGTGCCAGGGAGGGGTAAGATGGGCATTCTGGCAGCCTCAACACCGAGGAGGGTTTTTGGACTTTGCCATAAGGGCCCAGGTTTATTGGAGAGACTTTGGAGTTTCTCTGTGGTGAGGAGGAAGGGGTGAAGAGGAATGCAGACAGGGGACTGGAAGGTGCCCAGGATTAGGAGACTAGAGAGACCTGAACTCGCTTCCCACTCTACCCAAACCCTGCGTGATCTTGGCTGGGCCCTTCTTCTTTGGGCCAGTTTCCTTTTGTGGAATATGAGGATGATAATATGGATCCTGAGGGTCGTGCTGGGCAGTTGAAGAACAAATAAATCAAGGGCGTAAACCCACACTTTTGAGGGAGCTCCGTCCCTGTAAGGAGCTCACAGCCTGGCGCTGGCCTTGGGTGCTGGCCTTGGGTTTGGCGATCCATGCACCCAAGCCAGGCTCCCCTTGCTGTCCCGCTGGCTCCCAGGATTGAAGAGTTGGAGACAAACGGGAAGGGCAGTTTGCTCATGGTCAGAGCAGTGGACCAGGTGGAGGGTGAGCCACAGTGGCAACGGGAGGGGTGGTTCTGGCTCCGTCTGGTAAGTCAGGGGCCACCCAAGCCCCCATGAGATCGGCTACAAGACAACATATTTGCTCAGGGTATTTGGGCTCAATTCCGAAACTGGGACTTGGAAACATTGTGGGAAGATGAACTTGGGGGCTGAGGGTCCACTGTAGCTCTGGCTACTACTTGGCTGCTGTGACCCACAGTGAGTAGGATGCTTAGTGTTTTGAAATGCTACACAGGCTATTCATCTGGAAAAGGTGATTATTATTAAGGTTATTAATGTCAAAGGGAAGAAGAAGAATGGGTAGGCCCGGATGAGCGATAAAGGACGTGAGGTTTGTCGTCATGGCACTGAGATTTGATTCAGTGCCTCCCTTGCTTCTCTTTGTGCATATGAGCCCAGGACGCCTACCTCTCCAGGAGGCCTACGAGGAAAGTGTGTGTAGCACCCTTTAACAAAGGGAGAAACTGAGGCTCAGAGTGACACAAGATTTGTTTAAGGTCACACAGTGAGTAAGTAGCAGGGCTGGGGTTTGCCCTGAGGTCTGTCGTAATCTGTGGCCTGTGACCTTCCCACTGCTGTGCGCTGTTGAGCAGCCTGGGGATGGGATTATTTCCATGGTAGAGGGTCACTGCTTGGAGGCAGCCCCTGAGGGAGGGAGTCCATGAAGGTGGGTTCTTGTTTGTTAAACCCGCTGGCAGGCCTGCCTTCTTGATGTCCAGTGGTCATTCAGTAATGCTTTCCCGTTCCCACCAAAACCCTCTGTGTCTCTCTCCTCCTGCTCTGACCAACGTGGCATCAGTCTAAGCCAGCTCTGGGGATTAAATAAAATCCCCACCTTAACCCCGTCTTCTTTACTCTCGCCGCCCTGCACAGTGTTCCTGTGTGGAGGGCTGGAGGAGCAGGCCGCTGCAGGAGAGGGGCCTGCGTGCACCCCTGCTGCCTGGAAGCCCGCTGGAGGAGGGGCCTCTGAAGTTCCAGAAGAAGCCGGTGCTCTGGGAGTCGCAAGGCCTGGCCTCTAGTCCTACATCAGCCACTAAGAAGGCCCTGTGACCCTGGGCCAGTCAGTCCCAGCTCTAGGCCTCTGTCTTCCCATCTGTGAAATGGGGGAATTGGTTTTGAAGATGCCTAGAGTTCCTTTTGCTGGGCCTTTAGACATCTTCAGCTTCAGCAAGCGAGTCAGCTGTCACAGAGATTGGGGGGCTTTTTGTTCTCTGGGAGGCGGTTTGGTTACAAGACAGGTATGAAGAAGAACCCTAAAGGACATGTGGGAGGTGGGATCCCTGCTTACAAACTGGGGGTGGGGGGCAGAGAAGGCCATGGCTTAGAGGGTGAGACCTCAGCCCTTGCTGCTCCTCCTACAGGCACAAAGTTATCCCTTTTGGGGGAGCCTAGCTCTCTGCCCCTTGGACTGAGCTTTTGCGACAGGCCCCGGAGGGCAGAGGTTAGGTGTGGATTGCAAGACATCTTCTTGTTAGTTCAGAGATCCTGGAAAGCGGAGGAGAAAAAATCAGAGGGACGAGCTGCCACGTGGTCATAGCACTCCCTGAGGGGAGACGGGCCTCTGTTTTCCACTTACCACCCTGCCTCTCAGACATATCCCTGTTCTCCTTCACGGTAGGGTGCGGCTGGTGGAGCTGCATATCAAGCCTGGGGGTGAGGGGGAAGGTCCTGGAAGGACTTCTTCCCTAATCAGCACTAGAGATCCAGAGCCATGTCTTCTGCATCTCTCCAGAAGTGACCTTCTAGCACGCTGGCATCGTCCTGGTTATGACGTTCCAAACGCTATTTTATTGTGTGTGTCTTAATAAGCTACCCTGAGTCTCAGGAATGCCTGCCACACTTCAGAAGAACTAAGCAGGAGGATGTGGGCAAAGAGAAGGCCCCGGTGCCAGCACTCCCTCTCCGGTACCTGATTTCAGGTCCACAAGCAGCCCGTCCGCCACTCCCGGGCCCTCTTCCTGCAGGTCAGTCTTCTCCTGCCCCTGCCCTGGCAGAGCTCGGCACACTGCTGGCAGCCCTGGCCCTGCTCAGTGTGATAGGACTGAGGATGAGTGCAGTGTTGCTCTCCCGGGCAACTAGTAACAGTTAACTTTTTGACAAAGATCACGTGACTCTAGGGCCCTAGAGAGTGGCTTGGAGGAGTACAGAATGTCTGAGCTGTCAAAGCATCCAACCCTCTCCCTCGACAGACGAAGGAGCTGAGGCCCAGGGCACAGCATTGGGAGCTGCCTACAGTCACCCAGCAAGTTGGAGGCTGAAGGGTCTGGAGTCTGGTGCTCCTGACTGCTGGCCCGTGCTCCTTACCCCTGGCCGCCCTGTGAGGGGTTTCAGGCAGCCCAGTCAGAAGCAGGAGTGACCCCACTGCACCGGCCAACCTGGACTGCAGGGGGCTGGCTTTCCCTCTGCTTGGGCAGCCTCTTCTCTTGGAGACAAATGTTGGGGTTTAAGGTATATGGGAGCCCTCGCTATACCCAGGATCAGGATGGGAAGGGAGGGGTTGCAAGGCCTCTCTACCTCCAAATCCTTGACCCAGAATCTAGCCTACGAAGGAAGTGCCTGGGCCCCATTCCTCCCTCCCCTCCCCACCCCAACATCCCTCTTCCCAGCACCTCTTTCCTGTCTGGCTCTTATTGGGAGAGAAGAGATGTGTGAGCCAGCATGTCACAGAGCCTCAGTTAAAAGGTGCACACCCAACTCCCCGGACTGGGGGTGGAGGGGGTTCTGCCTCTCTACTTCGTGCTCTCATCATACCTCCTCCTTCCTGTCAAGGCCCTGTGCTAGGCATGAGGGTGACCGAATGGGTAAGCCACTGCCCCAGAACCTCTGAGGAGATGGAGATGAAGGAGATGTCCTGACCTAGGAGTCTTGAGGTCCAGGAGATACAAGCCAGGAGAGGTCTGTCCTGCTTGCATACTATAGGTGCTCAATAAATGCAGGCTCTTTCCTTTCTAACTATCTCTCCTTATAGGCAATGAAACTCACTCTCCAGGAGAGCTCTGGTGAGTTATTTGAGGGCACCCACAGGCCTGTGTTCTCTTGCCTGGGGGCATTGCCACCTTCGCACCTATGAATGGCATCACTTAGAGGCTCGTGGGAAGGATTGTGAGGCTCCCCAGGGCCCCAGAATCACCCCACAGTTGGCTGGCCCTGTGGAGTGAGCCTAGACTTGAGCTCCGCCAGTTTGGGAGTGTGGACGCTGGCTGGACCAATGGCCTGGCAGCACTAGGCCTTGGCAGCTCAGTGATGGAGTGAGTTTTTCCATTTCTCTGCTGGGTTGACTAGTCTGGAGCAGACATGGCCTCAGCTGCCGCCGGCTCCTGGCACCGCGCAAGCCAGAATCTGATTTGGATGTGCTGGCCACAGAATTTGTCTGGTGTCCATGAGATGAGAGAATGCGCATATCCTCAGTGTGCATAGCACCCTCTCCTTTCCTCTTTTCCAGACCAGCTTGTTCTGTTCCCCTGCCTTTCTCTGCCTCAGAGCAGCTGGCCTGGAGCAGGCCCTGCCAGGGAAGGACAGATGTCAATCCAGTGGCTTCCACATGAAAAGAAGCTGTTTACAATGAGCCTCCCCTTTGTGGGCCTGGAGTGTGGGACCAGCTGTGAAGGAGCAGGAGTGGGGGAGGGGGGTGGGAAGTAGGGAAGGAGCTGCCGCCCAACCTTCCGGGCCCTCCCCCCAGCTCCCCCACAGAGGCCCCTGGAGGGACTTGGGAATTGGTTTCTGGCTGGACCCCTCCTTCCAATTAACACCGTGAGGGGAGGCACCAGCTTGCTCAGGACTGTCCCGTTCACAGACCACACCCAATCCCTTCGAAGGTCCCATGATGGGGTTCCCCCTATGTACAGAGGACTAAATGGAGTCTGAGTGGAGAGATGGCCACAGCCTGTCACAGAGAGAATGTGGGTCAGAGCTGGGATGCACATGCACATCTTCTGACTTTAAGCCATAACATTCTTAATCTGACCACATAATGGTCTGCATCAAGCATGTCAAACTCAAAAGCTAACATGGGCCTGACATCCGATAGGGCTGCTTAGGCAGTGGCCAGCCCAGGGGCCGAGCAAGGTGTGACTGAGGCAGGACTACTGGCCCCACTTCCCTGAAGGGCCAGCAGCCCTTACCAGAAGTGGCCTTCTCGCGATATGATATGGCCCTTGATTCCCAAGGGGATGCTGACTCTAAAGAACGCCAGCCTTAGAATTAGACAGATGGCACTACATCATTTACTTGCTTTGTGTTCTTGGGCAAGTTGCCTAACCTCTCTGAACATCTGTTCCTCCATTTATGAATTGGGATTAATAATAGTGGTACTTAAAACAATTATTATAAAGATTAAACAAGCTGATCCACGCGAAGCAGCTAGTGTTAGCTAGTAACATCCAGGAGACAGAACATTAAAGAATGCTGACAGTGGGTGTCCTGGGGGTTAAAAATGAGAAGCACAGCGAACTTGGGGAATAGCAACAGGGGACTGACATAGTCAGAGGGTCAGGAAGCGACTTTAAGCTGAATCATGAAGGGTGAGTAGGAGGTAGCAGGAGAAAGGAGGGAGCTGAAGAGAAGATAACAGGTAGAGGGAACAGCACAGGCAGATATCTGGAGTCAAACCCAGCACACCAGGACTTTCCTGCAGCATTGGTGAGGGCTCGGTACATGCATGAGCTCCTGGAATCCTCAGAAGGACTTCATGGTGTAGGTTACCGTTGCCATCCCCACTCCACTCAGGAAGCAGGCGCAGAGGCACCAAGCAAGCAGCGGAAAGGCCCCAGCGATGTGGCATACAGGCTGGCCAAGCAAGCCCCGGGCTCCCGACTCTGTCGCTCTTCCCTCCCTCCTCTTGTGGTTTGATGATCACAGGGAGGATGGCTGGGAGCTGGGCCACTTCAACTGACCTGGACCAGAGGGAGTGGAAGTGCCACGTTCAGTTGTCCTACCTCTGCCCCCCTTGCAGAGCCTCCCTGGGCTGTGTAAGGGAGAGCAGGGGCCCTCCTGGCCCGCAGGCAGCTTCAGGGAGGGGTCATTTATTTTTCCAAAGGGAAATTCTGCTCTGTCAGGAACTTTTCCATGTTATATTTTTACTTGGCCCAGTTATGACCATTTTCAGTTTTTAAATCTTTGTGATGATCTGGATTGGGCCTTGGTCTGCAAAGTAAAGCTATCCTATGTAATAAAAACCCAGTGACCGAAACGGCAGAACAACAAGAACGACCGTGGCCCCTCGCCCCAGCCCCGCCCCCAGTGGGGCCCCCCACCCCGATCAGGGGCCCCCATCAGGGCAGGCTTGCTGTCCCCCACCTGCGCACCAGGCCTCTATCCTCCTTTATAATAAAAGGGTAATATGCAAATTGACCCTAACAGAACGACCAGAAGGACTACTCGACCAGTCACTGTGAGGTGCACTGACCACCTCTCGGTACCTTTCCCCAGCCCACAGGCCCCGATTGCCTGATGGAGAACTGGGGGTGGGTGGTGGGGGGTGCGAGTGGCACCAGGCCAAGGCACCTGTCCCGCCAGTCACCCACACACAGAGGGTGAGCCGTGGTGGGGGCAGAGCCAGCAAGCGGGTGGGAACAGCCAACCTCTTGGTCCCTTCCCCCAGCTGTCAGGCTCCGATCACCCAATGCGAATGGGGAACTGGGGGTGGGGGGGGGATGGGACTGGCTGCGGGCATATATTAGTATAAACTTTAATGTTACAAGCCCACTAGGTGGTGGCTACATTTTGGTTTCTGCCCTGCCTGAGCTCAGAGAAGATGCACATTTTACGTGGAGTTCCTGGCTCAGGCTTAAACTTACTGGCCCCTGTGTGAGACAGAAGGTGGGACCCATGGAAGCTCTTGCTGACTGGAGAGGGGGTGTGGGGAGCCTCCGGCTGGGTGGGTGCTCACACATGTCCCTGGAAAGAAGCCCCCAGGCTCAGAGTTTCGCTCCAGAGCCAGCCGAGGTCATCGGGTCCAGCACTCTGCCTCCGTGGCACTCCACACTTCCTAGGAATAGGAGAATGACCCCTAATGAGAATTTAGATTCGTTCAATAAGTCCCAATTCGTAAGTAGGCAGTTCCCAGCCTTTTATTAGGTGTTAGGTCCCTAACCAACAGTGAAATAAACAAGAACAGCAGGAACAACAGAAGTAGCTAGCCTTCCTCGATGTGTAGTTTCTGGCAGGCGTATAAAAAGTGTTTCCTATAAATCTACTCATTTGATCTTTATGACAACCCTTGAGGTCAGTGCTATTACTGGTCCTCTTTCTATAGCTGCAGCAGCAGAGGCCTAGAGAGGACAGGAAGTAATAGTTACCAATGTCCCCAAAGCTGGTGAGGGGCTGAGCCTGCCACCCAGGCCTTCTGTCTGGCCACTGTAAAATGTGCATCTTCCCTGAGCTGAGGCAGGGAAGAAACCAAAATGCAGCCACCACCTGGTGGACTTGTAACATTAAAGTACACACACACACACACACTTACACACTCACACACTCACACACTAGAGGCCTGGTGCACGAATTCATGCATAGGTGGGGTCCAGCTGATCAGGGCAGGACTGGCCGGGGGCAGGGGCTATGGGTAGTTGGTTGGCCAGCTGACCTTGCCCCCAATTGGGGTTGTGGCGGGGGGGGGGTGACAGGGCAGGGTTGGCTGTGAGGAGGGGCTGCAGGCAGTGGGGCCAAATGGGACCAGGCCAGCTGTGGGGAGGGGCTATGGGCAGTTTAGGGGTGCCCAATCAGGGATCAAGCTCGCTGGCTGCCACAGTGCAGATCATAAGCAACTATTCATTCCAGTTATTCTGTCGTTCTAGTCACTTTGCATATATATATATATATATATATATATATATATATATATATATATATATATATATATGGTTTTTCTTTAAAGACCAAGGCCCAATCCAGATCTTCACAAAGATTTAAAAACTAACAATGGTCCTAATTGAGCAAAGTAAAAATATAACATGGAAATTTTCCTGATAGAGCTGGGGATCTGGAGATTCTTGACTCTGTTCCTTACTGTGTGACCTTGGGCCAGCCCCTCAGTGTCTCTGAGCCTCTCTTTTCTCATCTGTAAAAAATGGAGTTAGTACTCAACCTTTCTAGGATGCTGTAATGTGGAAGTAATATGGAAAAATAAAAGTAAAGTGCTTTGCAGGTGTCATGGAAGGGGGTGGTTCATTGAAATGTCAAATTCGTGCCCCCCCCCCCCCCGCCCCATCCCACCAGTGGGTTTCACAGCCTTCAGTGTTAGGCAGTCCTAACAGCTGACCCGCTTCTCCAGCTGTCGTGCTGCCTTCAGATCCGATTCATACCCCGTTGGTGGAAGAAATGAGTTCCTGTCTTCTGAAGGACCTCTATGTGTTGTGATTGTCAGGCTAGTTTTGCAGATGAGAAGCTGCTTTCCTCGCTTCCTGTTCTGTTTTGTTTATTTCAATATGCTTGGGACAAATAATCTGGTGACAAAAATTGGATGTCCTGCTTTTGTTTGAAAAGTGATCCAAATAAAGATCTAAACCTTGATCTGAATCCTCCTGGCTCCGCGTGGAAGTTAGGGAAGAAAGGCCCAGGGCACAGTCTTGCCTGAGACTGGACAGCAAGACCCAGTCTCCCGTTGGCCAATGACCTCGACCTTTGCTCCAGACACATCTGACATTCCTGGGGGCTCAGATCTGCTTTTCTCTTGGGCTTGTGGAAAGGGATCTCTTTGACTAGCTTGAGGCCTTTGCAGCAAACCATTTAAATACCTGGAGTGTGATCTGAGAACATAGCTTTATGATCTGGGGCCCTGGGGAGTTTCCAGGACGTGGAACAGCCAGAAAGAGAGGTGCTGGTGGAAGGAGACAAAAAAAAATTTAATCTTTGAGGTTTTGTCAAACTGCACGAAGAAAATGCTGTTTATGCCTGCCCTGCCAACCTCCAGGTGAAAGGTCCGTTTGCAGGAACACAGGGGAAATTTGGGATTCTGAGAAATAAGGGATTCTGGGAGAGGGGATTTCTGGTACCTGATAACGTGTTATTATCACAAATCTGTCCTCTGAAGGCCCTGGGCCGGCCTTCCCGCCATGGTCTTTGTACTGTCGGAGAACAAGTTCCCGTAGCTGTGGGTTGAGGCTGTTTCAGGGCCCCAATCGCTCTGTTCACCTGGCCTTTGCAGGGTCTGGAGATTCCTCCGCTTCAGGGTCCCTGGAGCGCCCAGTCTCCGCTGCACCATCCACAGGCAAAGGCCTCCCCTGTGATGTTTGCTGATTGTTTCACAGTGTGGACCTTGATTCCGTAGCTGTGAGCTTGCTGAGGCCAGGCGTTTAGTCTCTCCCCCAGCACTCGTTAAGGGTGTGGTCCAGACGTGGGGGTGCCAGGTGTGAAGATAGAGCATTGGTTAGGGTTGCAGCAGGCCTGAGCTCTGCCCTGGTGTTGCTGCATAGGCAACACCCTCTTCCTATTGATCCATGGATTTCTAGAGCCGGAAGGAATTCTAAAGAGATGTAATGGGGTCCCCCCCCCATTTTGCAGAGGAGAAAACTGAGGCCCTAGAAGGTCTGCCTAAGGGGGCACAAGTGGCCAAGCAAGACCCGGAGCTCCCTTGGGTTAATGGCGGGCTCAGGTTGCATGAGTTTCCATTCCATGGGTTTTTCTAGGCTCCTAGTAGAAGCCAGGCCAAGGACTGATTGAAAAGTGGTTGGTGGGGGAAATTCCAGAAAGGAGACTTTGAGAACTGAGCCTGGATGACAGGGGCACCTGGATGGGGAGGCTCGGCTCCCACGTGACCGGCCAGGAGTGCCCGCGCTGAGGCTTGGACGTGGCAGAGGCCGGCGAGCGACTGCTCAGCCAGGGGCTGTGATTACCGAGATCCCGGCAGCCGCGTGTCTCCCGGCCAGGCCACCACTCTGGCCTCCGAAGCAGCCTGTGAACCCCACTCTCCCTCTTGGAAGCCAAGGAGAGCCGGCCCCCTTGGCACCCTGGGCTGAAGGCGATCTGTCCCTCTTTTGTTTCTCTGAAACCATTAGAAGGGCCTCTGGGTT